>CM076466.1:23795313-24042813 GCA_038419695.1 Scomberomorus guttatus | reverse complement strand
CACAATAGAATATATTAGTGATACAGATATCAGAAAATCTCATTAAATACTAGAATTTATCGAATCTAATTGTCCATACCAGTGAACCTCTGACATCACTGCTAATCTGTAGCACATTTGTGTTTGTGCCGGTTCATTATTATTATTATTATTATTATTATTATTATTATTGTTTGTTGTCTTCTGCCGTGGTTCAAATTGCTGTGACCTGGAATGAGCTAAAACCATGAAACTTGGCCAAATAACTGGAAATGGTGTGCATGTGCTTCACAAGAAATATGAGCCTAATCGGCCATATGGTGGCGCTGTCATTAAGGCCCAAAAATGCAAATTTGAAAAGGCCATGTCCAGCTCAATGTGCTCTACAGAAAAAACATACCATATAAGTCCGCCATGATGGACTTTTTGCTAATTTTCATAATATGAAAAAAGTAATGTGACATCTACTTTTTGGATTTTTACTCAATCAACACCAAATTCGGTATACTGCCTTGGGGGACAATTCATTGGGGGACATTAAAACAATTCATTTTTAATTTTTAATGTAGTTTGCTTGTAACCATTAATTTAGGAAAAAATAATGAACACAATAAAATTAAGAAGTGAATGCAAATTTCACCAAAAGTAGATAAATGTTATTATGTTATAATGTTGGTGTTGATTACAGCCATATCACCATAAAGCCTCAAATGATAATGTTTTTATGTTTTAGCTGTTTTACTACAAATCACACACTGTACTATATGCTCTAAATTACTACTACCTACCATCTTCCAGAGCATACCATGATTTGACTGCTGTATGTTTGATTGTGCTCGTCTTTCCTTCCGGGTAGTCACTGCTTTCAGTTGATTTCAGTACACTATTAATCCCAGCTCGCAGAAACATACACAGGTCCAGATTCATGCAGATGTCATGACTAAAATTAAATTTGTGTTGTTGTACACAAATAACACTAGCTCTATGCTCTTTAGCTAAGTTAGCTAAGCCTCATTGTTGCTGTCCTTACCTACAATTTAATATTTGTGCATTGTTGCATTGTGGCGCTAAGTCAAACAAAACCAAAATGGATTTCATCCCCCATCATGCTCTGCTCAGCTCACACCTTGGTGTGAAATCCGGGGGAAGCCCCAAACTCTTGTCTCTCATTGGCAAAGATGCGGAGCATTCATCGCCTTTCCACAGTAGCTGCTTCCCTATGAACCAACTTACTATGGAGGTAACAACCCTTTGCACGTGTAATTCCCCTCACCAAGTTGGAAGATCCTCCCCTTGCTAGACGAGCTAAGACTTCTCCCTGTGTTCAACCAAACACATCGGATCCGAGAGACAGACCACTGCTGCAACCCAGCGCTCTCACTCCCTACAGGAGGAAGAAAGGATTTCTTCACAGAGACGAAGGACAGCCTCTGTGCCCCGCTTGTCTTTAACTGAGTCGACTCCGTTGTTTTCCTCGCAACACCGCAAGGAGCAGCAGCCGTCAAACCTGCTGCCAGAGCGTGAAGATGGCCCCGTCAGCATCGAGTCGAGTAACTGAGCTGGACCAAAAGACGAACTGTTACACACCCTACACGCTTTCTTAAGCGACACAAGTAAGGCTAAGTCTGGGCAGAGATGGGTTGTGAAATTTTCAGCTTTATTGCTGTTGTTTGTCCCTTTGTTCCGCTATACTCTGATGAGTATTTGAAGTTTGCTGCCTGTTTAGTTGTGTTCACCACGCTAGACTGTTTTTGTCTTTGTCCCACTCGGGACAGTTGTGTTTGTGCCACCACGAGTGAGAGTAAGTTGCTTTGTCGTAAATGCATCGTATGCACGCTCTATGGACAAAGCAACCGCTGCTCTCTCCCGACGGTTGCGGTGACTTCCTCACGTGGTCTCATCTGCCATTCTGATTCTCACATGACTTCATCTCCTGAGATCATGTCTGCCATCTTGCCCACAAACACACACACACGCACACTCCTGTTTGCATGTGTTTTCACTGTACATAGCTGCTGTTGTTATTGCTTAGGTAGAATTAGATTTTAGGATAGTGATTAATTGATCAAATCATTGGCTAACTTTGTTAACTTAGCTATTGTTTAATAAACACTGTTATATCGTTAAAAAGAAGTCTTTTGTCATTATTGTGTTTATATATTGTGAAAAGTGGCTGATTGAGAGAATCAGCTTGAATTTAAACCTTCTATGTTCACCCATGGATGCTGATATCCCTCAGATATATTTGCATGCCAAGTGAACTCATTTTATGAGACTACCTTACTATTTGGTTATCAATGCCGGTTTCCGGGTGGTGCATATTAATCATATTCATAATCATATGAATAATTTTATTGGTTTTAATAATGAATCATTATCTTTGATGATTAATTTAATTGAGAATTGAGAATTTTCAGATTTCAGTAGTCATTTTTTGACAGAATATGTTTTGTCTTAGTGCGCTGTATTTTTCTGTACATGTCATTTGGTGTTATGTACATTTATATAAATGTGTTATGTGGCTTTAAAACCAGCTCAAATAGTCTATAGTTTAATGTTTTAAAAAAAGCTCAGTAATTTTCTAAAACAGTTGGACACTGTAGTTTTTAGTAAACGTTACTCAAGCAGGAGGAAATTGTGCATTTGTTAGGGACTATTTTCAGCAGTGGATTAATAAACATTTGGTGCTCTAGTGAGTATTTACCGCTGTATATGGCACAGAAAAATTGGATATATCAGGTTTTGGATACACAGACAATACTTGTAAGTATCAGTTCATTGTTGATTTTGGTCTTTTCATGGGATTTGTCGACAAAAAGAATATAGAATCTCACCAGACTTGTCAACAGAAGAGCCTTTTAATGTAACTAGTCTCTCTGTTGAGTTGGCACGGCAGGTCCCACATAAAAAGTAAACTTAACTAAAAGTAAACTTGGAATTTAAAAAATTAGATTAAAAAAATATTCAGCCATTTGGGCCAAAACAAGACAGACTGAAAAACTTTTTGACCTATGCACCCACTAATCAGCTTTCATTGGCACCATCTCGGAACATGGTATCTAGTTTTCTTAATACGTCTACAGATGATTCGAACAGATTCAGACATCTTAAACATCTTAAACATCTTAAACATCTAACATATGAAATTTGTTATTTTTGTAGTCCTGCCTCATCAGATGTTTTACCTAAAACTATCATATCATATGTCATGAAGTGTTAGTCAGGATCGTTGACTGTATATAAAGATGGACGGTGCCTCTCCAGTTCCTGCTGCTATGCATAAATGAAGCCAAAATATCTCCTTTCTGGGAGCTGCCATCTTGCTTGTGTGACATCATTTGGAGCTGAAGTTCTGTGGTGGTGGGATGACAGCCTGCAGGACACATCCCTTAGCCGTGCTGCTGCCTGATAGAGGTTTGAGAGTGGCTGTCACAGCTGTCAATCATGATGTCACACCCCCTTTTTTATATTGTCAAATGACTAATTAAAAGAAAACTTATCAGAACTACCTACAATGACAGAAACCATCTTTGGGAAAAATGTATTTGATGTGTACTTTGATTTTTTAGTTTGGCTCATCAGCTGATGGAGGAGGTTGGATTTATGACCTATACAGCAGCCAGACAGCAGGGGGCAATTGAGATGTTTTGGCTTTACTTTTGAGGAGCTGTCATGATGTCCTTATTTATATCTAGTCAATGGTCAGGATAAAGACTGATTATATTGCTCCTATTTTCTGTGTTCACAGAAAGCTGAGGCAACTGGGGAGAAAAGACCCAGGGGGCGACCAAGGAAATGGGTGAGTCAGTGGTTCTCTTAAGGTCTGAGCCTGTGTCTGCTGCTGGCATGCTGGATACTGGAACACACTTTGCACACACAACACTAGAGGGACATAGAGGGGAATTTCTGAAGTTCTGAATCTGAGTTTGTGGCAGGAGATAGATGAGAAAGCCTGTCAGAGAAAAGGAAACGTTTCAGCATATGATTTTATGACTACACACTTTCCCTCAGTAGGTTTGTTGCCTAGTTTCAACCTCTTGCCAGGCACCTCTATTTTTGTGCCCAAGCCCAAATAATATACCCAAAATAAAAAAGTTACTGTTCATAACCATGGTCTCATTTGAAAGGCAACTCTTCACTACCAAAAAGTTAGAATGAGTATAAGTGATCCTGAGCTAAAGTGTCCCATGGGTGGGACAGTGTCATTTAACAGGTTAATGAATGTTGAGATTGACTGTCACATTTTGTGGTCATCTCTCATTATTAACTTTGATTATGTGGCCTGAATACATTCAGGCTTTCCTTTATGGTTGTTTCTGGTGTGTGCGTGTTCAGGGAGATCTCCTAAATGTTTGTGTTATCAGTCAAAGAAAATATTTACTCTCCACTTGGACCACAAGAATACTTAAATAATTGGCAGTTTGAAAGCCTCAGTGGTTATCAGCCCCAAAGTAATAGGCCTGATTGATAGTGCAGGGAAAAGCAGCCGGCAGTTAGAAGCGCCACCAGGAAGGGGGAGGAGAGATGCAGGGAACGTGAACTCTCTCCAGCATATATCACGTCTGCATTTTTATGTGTCAAAGGGAGAAAAAAGAAGTGAAAGCCTACAGGAGCAGACTTGGAGAGTTGTAAAGTGTGTGTTTTATATTCACTTTCATTTCCTGGAAGAAATGGTTATTTCCAGGAAACAACTGTTTGCACATTTACTATATTCTCCACTGTCGACACTCTGCTGGTTTACTGGTGTAAGCTCCACACAGTGGCTTTAAAATCTGTGTGAAGAATACCTACAGCAAATAAAAAAGAGTTCTGTTCACATGCATGTGCATTGAATCCTCTGCTTTTCTGGCCTCCTTCAACAACAACATGCCACAGCTATCAGGATGACACTGCAGGCTTTATGTCTTTGGACTTAAAAGACCAGGCAAATCAACTACTATACATTATAAATAACCACTGTCATAAGCATGGTGTAGTGTTTTAGATATTAACATTTTGTATTTTCTACCTTCCAATGCCATTGTTTTCCATATTATATGAAATCAACCTTGAGTTAGATGCACTAGTGGAACAACACCACACTTGCCCGGGTGTGTACTGCACTACCAAATCAAATATTCAATCTGCCTGTGTGTACAATAAACTATTAATTATAAATGTACAAACTCCTTCCTCAGTATAGCCTCACTAAATGGAATTATACTGGCTTTAGCCAGACACCAACACCAGACACCACAGATGCTGTTTAGTGCAGCTAATTGACTCTTGAGTAAATGACACTCAGTGAAAGCCTTAGATTGTATTTTTGACTTTGTGTGGATTAATCAAGTCATACAATCGAAACACATATCTGCAACAAATATTCAGACAAATTTTCAATTCTGATTTTATCACTACTATTACATTTCCACTCATTCAGAAGAGTTACTTATTGCTTTTAATCCATTACTGACATTATCACATAATCCTGATTGATAATTCATACTTGTCAATTCTTCAAACAGAAATAAAATAATTCTTCCATTCCCATCGGGCAAACCCGTCAGGCAAGCATTCTTAAAGGTTTACTCACCTAGAATACGTGTCGTATAGGGATCCTGTTCGTGATTCCAAATTGTTGAAGAAATTATAATAGTGTGAAATTAAGATGGGCTAATAGAGGTCTGGTCTGCTCATGCAAGTAAACACATATGACCAAAAATTAATTAAAAAGGCTATAAACACAATGGTGGGTGCAACATGCATGAATACATTAATCAGATGTTATTATTTATAATTACTACTACAGTCAGCAGCAGAACAGAGCTTAACCAAAACATGGATATAACACATATAACACACAGATGTATAAACAATATAAACACCAAAGTGACTGCAGCCCACAAACACACACACACACACACACACCTTTTTTACACACCACATAGTGCACACAAGCAACACTGTTACTACATAAGTTGACATTCTCTTCTAGAGTGAGTTGCAACCTTCACTGAGTAATAAGTGTCAAAATTGTCTTTATATGGTAATGTACAGTATTTGTATTTGTATTGTATACATTTTTTGTTCTTTTATTTTGACTTAGCCACCACTAAGTATCATGTTTCTTAAGAAATTAATGATAGATCTTTTGTGATTTGATTCTGTTGACTGTTATTTTTCATCCAATATAATGACATCAATGTAAGTTCATTTGTTCTGTTTAACACTGAGGATGAGACATGATGTTCACTCTGAGGGTGTAACTTTCTCGAGCACCCTTTAAGTTGAATTTCATAGTGGATTTCATAGCGGACTAAAAATGAAAGGAGAGCAATGGCTTCCTGGAACAATGGAATTTAATTTTATTGAATGTCAATTGGTAGAAAAAAGTCTAACAGTGCAAAAATACTGGTGTGTTTAGCTTTGTGAATTTCAGTACAATTGGTTTTGAAGAGAGAAGTTTAGTGATGCAGCCTGACAGCTGTTCTGTCAGAACCACACCAGCAAATCAGTTACTCAACTCAGCTGAAGGCAGCCACTGAACCCTTGCACTGAACTGATAAAACAGTTGAGGTTTACTGCTGTGCTTTCTTTGTAGTGCTGCCTACTGGTGCCTGCATGTCCCAGGTACACGCTCTACGCCAACCTTCAGCAGAACTACAGACAGGCCGCACTGCAAACTCGTCTGTTGTAAACTGTAGGTAGTGTACCTTTCTGTGTGCTAGAGGGCATACACTGACACCCACATGACAATCAAAGGTGCTACCTTACAGCTGTTTTCTGCTATATCTGCAGTCAATAGAAAAGAAAATGTTTAACTTGCACAACAATCGCCAGGATAATTAGTCTATTTAGCTGCTTTTCATATTCTGTAGCTGAACCACATCTCACCACTAAAGGATTCAGGAACAATGCAGCAGTAATATTCACTGGGATGCCTCAAACTTGTCCGTTTTCTACACAAATTAGAAATTCAAGTTTCAAAGTTTTAGTTGCTCTTAATTCAGCTTTACATTACAAAATGACTGACATTTTTAAAAAATGACAATACTAGTTTTTAGCTATTATTTAGCTCATTTACTACGTCCTGCAACAGTTTTCAGATTTCTGAAAGGCTTTTTCTAACAGCAATGCAAACTATAATAACCAGTAAATTAAAAAGAAAGCAAAAAAGGAAACATTGTCCTCCTTTGAACCCTGTGTGTCAAACTCTTTAGCCCTTATTTTAGAGTCAAAACTCCAGTTTTCCCTTTAACTGTAGCTCTTGCGTCATGAACATCAAATTTTACTATCAATAGTAACATCCATGGTTACAGTGCAATCAGGAATTGCATATGGGCTGAAAATAAATATATATTTACAAAACTGTTTCAGGTGAGCCTACTGTGTCCATGGCAACTTCCTGTTTTTACCCCCAACTAACAATCTCAACAATCTCAAAAGTTAACCCTAACCCAGAAAAAGAGAAGAAAAAAAAGATGTCAGTCTCTAGCAGTGTCTGCACTTGTGTCTGAAAGCAGGTTTTCCTGTTTGTCTGACAGCAGCCATGGCCAAATTTGGACCAGGCTGACATTGAGACAGACAGCAGGCATCCCACATCTGTCTGGTTGTGACTGTTAATGGGTGGAGCTTGTGTATAGAAGGTAACCACTTCAACTATTTGGCATGCAGTATCTAGCAGCTGACTTAACTTGTTTATTCCATTTGTGATTTTCTCTGTTTTAGCAGTTGCAAGTTTTGGTCTTTACTTTGGCTACTGAACCTTTTTTTAGTGTTTGCTTAACATTGCAGCAAATTATATTCATTCAACATGTCTACAACCCAACCCAAAAAAAGAGATGGAAGAGAAAGTATTTCTTGTGACAAGGTTAATGTCGACACAGCCCTGCATATCTGCATTAGTGTGGGCATGGCCTTAGTTGATTGACATTTTCCTAGTTTAACCATCCTAAGTAACTTTGCCAGCTGTGTTTGATTTCTTACCTCTCTAGTTTCTGTGAGCCCACAGAAACAGTTAAATAAAAGTATGTGAATTATTATCACGCGAGTACTATGCCACTCTAGTAATTCTAAGAAGAAAATTCTAAAATTAGTTAAAGGTGTGGGTGGTGTGGTGGTGTAGTATAAGCTTAAGTTTAAAGGCTAAAATATGAATCAGTCTTTCATGTGTCTGTTTACCTTGTCAGCCAATGAATGACATTCTGTCAGAGTAGGTGCATTCTTGTGTCTGCGTGGAAACAACAAAAAATGGCTTGCAGAAGTTTAATGCAGAAGTTAAAATATTCATCCATTCCTCTATTAACTGTACACATTTATTCTGTGTGCCGCTGAGTTGATTAACTTTATTATTAAAACGAGAAACTGATTTGCAGAGTGGGCTCCGATAAGCTGATGAGCTGACTGAATGATATAAACTGACTGTATATGCATACACCCTTAAAGGAATAAGCCAGCATATATAATGGATGGGTCGATATCAGCGTGTATTGCAATATATTGTACTTTTTGGGAAGTGTAAGAATTTGGGTCCACTATAGAAACATTTCAAATACACAACTCTGGTAAGCAATAAGTGAGTCAGCTGGTGGAGTGTACCACCACCACACAGCTGGCAGGAACAGCTAGAGTCAGACCAGACTAATCCAGGGTCAGTCCTTCATCGGTATGTCTTCCTGCTCTTCCACTGTTTGGCTGCAACTCCTGTCTTCTGTGTGCAGGTGCTGAGATGGATAGGCAGGCCTCTGCCAAGCTGACCAGCTTCCTCTGCTAATCAAAGCTGCTCTCCAATAGATTGCATTCATAAGTTGTGCACAGCAGTTCCCCTTTTCTGCTGCTCATTGGATTGTATGTGATAGGTCCTCTTTGTCCCTGTTTGCAGCCCTGTTACAGTAAAGCTTTGGCATCCTCAACATTTGGCTGCATATAAGAAAGGCCTTCTTGTTGTCATGAAGGCCTTTAATAACAGGGAAAATGGTGAAGTCCCAATAACAGGGAAAATGGTGAAGTCAGCAGTTGCATTTATATTGCTATAGCCAATTGAAGTTATTGGTAAGGAAATACCACAGTAATGGCTTATTGGCATATCTCGAAACCTGTGTTTCGTAATAATTGCAGAGGTCAGTTGGTTCTTAATCCCTTTACAGTAGTTAAAGGTGCACTGTTAAAATGCACAAACTTCTCCTTCATTCCTCTGTTACAGTCCCAACTTCTGTGTCCTTTCAGTGCTAGAATGAAAAAGGAAGTGTGCGTCATAGAGGTCAGTGTATAAGTTCAGTTTAATTAAACTTTGGCAGCAAATCAGGAGACTGTGTCACTATGGCTCAGGAGAGCTCTCTCTATTTAAAATAATGGAGAAAGTAATGTTTTGCACAATCTAGCAGTTGCACGTTTGTGTGAACCTTTGTGTTGTTGTTTCCTCCAGTTAAATTAATCTAGTTCAGAGTTCTTATGATTCTCCTTCTAGCTCAAACACTTTGAACAATCTTATATTAAATCAGAGCAACCTATTACCCAATGGCAAAAGGTCAGTTCACCCAAATTATTAAAATAAACACTTTTACCTGCTCAGGTTATGAGAGATCCACCAGATCAATCCATCATCCATCAGATTTCTGCTGCCAACCCACCAGCAGACTAGACAGTTTTTTTCAAAATTGAAAATATCTAAAAAATCATCCCAACATGTTGATGTGAGCCCTGAGAATTATTCAGAGTAACCAGGACGATGTTTCTGGAAAGGCACATTGCTGCTGCTGAGTTATTTCAAATGTTATTTTTCACCTCTTAAAGGAGCACTAATTACATTCATCTCTTTTGCATTGTGGTAGCAGCAGAGGCAAAATCAAAAAGCCTCAGGACAGAAAGTATCTGTATTTTTGTGATTTGGGTGAACTGACCCTTGAAGTGGGAGACACGAGATATATGGTGTGACTTTAATTCAGACCTGTCAATTTTCGCTCAGGTAACAAAAGCGGTGCAGTTGTGTTTTCTTGGACTAAAAGGAAAATGTTCTTTCATCTGCAGACTTAGAGAAGGTCCTTCTTGCTTTGTTTCATCCAACTATTGTAACTCTCTTGCAGAAGGAATATGTCATCCTTACAGGTCGTGCATAATTCTGCAGCCAGACTATTAACACAATGAAAGAAATATATATCATACACAGTTATATTCTTTTGTATCGCTGCTGCCCATCACTGGACTGCCTGTGAATTTCAGAATAGATTTGAAGATTTAAACAATGGTTTTAAGCAGACTCCTGCTTACATCTCTGACTTGTAAACTCTCAAGAGCTTGAGGGCTGATTAACATCATCTGACACAACCCCTCTAGCAGTTCCTTTTATAGCCCAATGGTAATGTTAGAAAGCTTTTGAAAAATGGACATATTGGCCAGTATTCTTTTTTTTTTATTATACATCACTGATAAGGATCTATTCAATTTTTAAAGAATTGTAACAAATGTACTAAGCGGGATATTTTACAGTTTAGAAATAAACTTGTCAGTGTCCTCTGATGGACAAACTATCTAAACCTTTGCACTCATAATTCTGTCAAACCAAAATGCACAGACATCATACACACATTGTATAAATCAGCAGAACACTTTACAAAGATGACTGCGATCTGTTAAGGATATTAAGGACCAGTAAATCCACTTTGAAATTAGAGAAAAACTCCTTATACCTTGAGATCTTGAATCAATAGGAAAAAGATTTCTCCAGTTAAAGTACCCCAGTCGATCTTTTTACAGCTACATCCATGCCTGTGTGTAAACTGGTTTGAGGTGGTGTTGAGAAGCAAGTGCAGCATGTAACTCCATGGATTAGATTCACTGTAATGTAAACAAACAAACAAACAAACAATCAAACAAACAAACAAAAACAACAATTTTGTTTTGTTTCTCAAAAATGTTACATCACAACTTAATATCAATCAGAATGATGTCACTAAACATATTGATACCTTGCTGGCTGATGCAGAACAATTACAATCAGCAGAACAATAAGAATGTAAAATAAATGAAAATGAGGTTTCTGTATTTTGTTTGTTTGGCACTATCAATACATATTTTGACATTGCTAAAGCTCAAAATGTCCCATCAACATGGTTTTTATATCCCTGGAAGCCTGACAATTTCCTCTATACATTTGTAAATTAATATTTGCTGTACTGAAAACATCTGGACATAAAGACAAAAAATACTATTTCAAATTTATGTTTCAGTTTTTTGTCATAAAAAAGTATGTATAGTTCTACTCACATATGAAATGATGGAATTTCTGAAAAGCCTAACTTGTCCTAAAAAAAACACCCAAGGGTTCAAAGAGACAATGGAGACACTCTTTCTAAATGACCTCACACATATCTCTGGCGTTTCTGTATTAGTTCGTTCCCACAGCATCACTAGACTGTCCAGGCGGCTCTGCTGTGGAACTCCCCTGCCCTGTTCATCAGAAGGCCGTGCAAAGTTGCAATGTGAATAATCTGTAAAGTATTATGCACATTATGTTCCACTGCAAATTACCTACTGTATTTTGCCACATTTTAGTCTTGTGTGAAGTGGCATCTCAGTATTTTGGGGTCTTTTATTTAGCAAAGATTGCACTGAATAGTAGTTCAAAAGAATTTTTACTTCCTAAGCAATAGTGTTGTTGTAAACAGTGCTGAGGGAGTGAAGTGGAAGTCTATCTAGAGATAATCCTCAGGATTTATTTAAGAAATTTAATGAGGAGCCTAAGTAATACAACAATACAGCACAAAGACTATTCGTCATGCCAAAAAGGAATTGTATCTATAATATAAAAATATATAATTGTATTTGTATAGAAAGGTCAAGAAAGAGTAGAAAATATGATTCTTCTTTATTTGTGCTTTGCCTCTCTCTCCACTGGTCAGCCAATTCCTCTCTGCCAGGGTTTGGAACATAGACTGTAAAAAAATAATGGACGTGATGTCGCCCATTGGTTTGTGGACTCATTTTGAAGCCTCGAGTTTGGCATGTTGACCGTTGCCATCTTGGATTTTATGGAGCCAGAAGTGACCATATTTGGACAAGAGGGTGGAGCTAACCCTAACGCTAGCTGCTAGCCACTAGCCACTAGCTTGGTCAGCATGGTGCATTTACAGTCTATGGTTAACTGTGATAATGCTAATGCTAATGCAAGCAAAAAAACAGGCTTAAAACCATTAAAACAAAATGTACTTATGGGAAAAACTGAACATCTGACTCCTTAGAGGGTCTTTTAGTGCAACCAAACACCAAACAAGACTTTTTAGGTGACCAAAATGTTTGTTTTGGCTTGTTCTGTTTTGTTTATGTCTGTATGTGTCTTGTGCTGTGGTGTGGCTCTCTTCTTTTCTTATCCCTCTCTCTCATCTGACCAGCTATGTATGTATTCAGTATTCATTCAATTCAGTCTTACTAATTTTTTATTTTTTACCTCATTAATACCGTCAAAGGTTTATTATCCATTTTAATATTAGGAGCCTCCTCCCAAAAATTAAACTTCTGGGAGCCTGGGTTTCTCACTATAAACCTAATGTTATCACTTTTTCTGAAACTTGGCTAAACAGTAGTATTTCTGATGATAAAATCCAAATTGAGGATTATGTTTTGTTTAGAACAGATAGGGGCAGTAGAGGGGGAGGTGTGTCAACATACGTCACTTCTAGATTGAGGTCACAACTTGACCCTGAGTATTTTGAGTGTCCTTTTGTTAAGATATGTTTTCATCACAATAAACATTTGGTTATAGGAAATCTCTATAGACCTCCATCTGCACCTTCTGAATCCACTAAATGTATATTATCTACAATTGGCTCCCTTAATTTTCTGTCAGAATTGATTATTTTAGGGGATTTTAATGTAAATTGGCATGATTGTTCCTTTTCAAATGATTAAAACTTATGTGAAAGCATAAATTTAACTCAATTTATTACTCAACCAGAGTTACCAAAACATCATCATCCCTGCTAGATTTATTACTTGTTTCTTACCCTGATAGGATTATTAAGTCAGTGGTACTTTCCGATTGTATCAGTGACCATTCTGTTATTTTCTGTTTGGAAGATTAAAATCCCCTATCTTCATCCAAGATATGTAAGTATAAGCAGTGTAAAAACATAAATATTGATCATTTTATTCAAGATGGAATTTTCTTTTGAGTGAATTTATCAAAGTTGTTGATAAACATGCCCCCTGGAAAACAATGAAAGTTAAAGGTAGACATTTACCATGGATTAGATCAGATTTGATAAATCTTTTTAAACTTAGAGATAAAGACTGGGCAAAATATTGAACAACTAGGGATCCAGCTGACTGGGAAGCATACAAACATTTAAAAAAATTCTGTAAGACAAAAACTAGAAATGCTAAGTCCAACTATTATAGAAATAGTCTTTCTCAAGATTTTCGTAATCCTAAACAGTTCTGGAACAGGAAGAAAAGTATCCTTAGTCCCAGTAATAGTTCTGTTGCACAGATTTGTGTTAATGATGAAGTTATTTATGACCCCGCTATTATCTCAGAAGTTTTCAGTCATGATTTTTCCTCTGTTTCACCTTACTTAAATCATCAAATTAGCAACCTAACTACCAGTGGCTCATTTTCTTTCAGACGTATTTTACCTACTGAAAGTATGCAAGTTATTTCTGCTCTAAAATTTATAAAATTATCTTCTCAAGTGCTTACTTTCCCACTTGCCGACCTATTTAATATGTCCCTATCTACATATAAACTTCTATCTATTTGGAAATGTGCTATAGTCTCTCCATTTCATAAAGGAGTATATTAATGATCTCAATATTTTATCCCCTTTTCAGTCTGGTTTTCATTCTAATTTTTCTACTACTACTGCCCTTGTAAAATTTACCAATGATGTATTCTCATCTTTAGACAAAGGTCAATCCACAGGTGCAATTTTTATTGATTTAACCAAGGCTTTCGATTTAGTTGACCATTATCTTCTTGATAAACTATATGCTATTGATGTTGCTCAACAGGCATTATTTTGGTTTAATTCTTACCTCCATAACCATCATCAATGTTTCTTTTCATCACAATCAATCAGATTATTTTTATTATAACTGTTGAAAAGGGTGTACCACAAGGACCTATTTTTGGACCTCTCCTTTTCTCTATATTTATTAATGATCTAATTGTTCTGTTCAGTTATACGCAGATGGCACGGTTATATACACACCTGACTCCGATATTATTAAAATTCAAAGCTCTTTGCAATCAGAATTTACTTTTGTTCAAAAATGTTTTTTAAATAACTGCCTCATATTAAACAAACAGAAGTTTTGTAGTATGTTGTTTGGTGCTAGTTATAATCTTAATCATTCATCTGCTGAATTTATTTTACTGATGGGTCTCCACTTATTAAACTTGATAAATTTAAATACTCATGACTTTGGATTGATTCTGAATTTTCTTTTTAGGCCTCATATTGATTTTATTAGAAATAAAATAAATGCTAGTGTCAGAATACTATATTGGTCAATTAATTGTTTTACTCTCCAAGTAAGAAAACAAATTGTCCAACAGCTTTTATTTCCCATTATTGGTTATGGTGATATCATATACCAGAACACCTCTGAATCACATCTTCAGCCTTTAAATGTAGTCTACAATAGCATTTGTAAATTTGTCCTGAGGTGTCCTCACTGCACGCATCATTTGATGTACGACACACTGAGCTGGCTACCACTTTACTCTAGGAGACATTTTCATTGGTTGCTCTTTGTTTTCAAATGCATTTACTTTAACTTTCCTTGATACTTAAAACATATTTTAGTTCCATTCAGATCATCATATTCACTCACACACACTCAACAACCTTTTTTTATTGTGCCTAGAATCTTTTAAGAAATTGGGAGATGTGTTGTACCATCAGATGGGAATAATTTGCCTAACTCACTACTTTCCATGACTTCAAGATTCCTTTGCTTGTTTACCTTAAATCTAGTTGTTCTTGTTTTTGATTGTATGTATCCTCATTTTAGTTTATAAGTAGACTCAGTACTTTGACATAATATTATTTGATCTATTCATTTTTTTTTCTCGTTCATTCTTTGTACAGATGACTCGTGTAACAGATGTAGCGGGTGGGGTTTGGGATGGTGGGAGAGCCCTTATGTGTATGTGTATGTCCGTGTTGAGGTGCCTGAGGACCCCCTCAAAATGAGTTCTCAAGGGGTTTGTCATTTACATTACATTTTGAAGTCACTTCCACATTGGCTTCACTTTTCAGACCCAGAGCTACCCCCTTGGTTTGGAAGCTAAACTGCTCTGCAGCTCTCGGGCTTCCACACAGCTGCCTCTTTGTGTTTGATTCTCTGAAGTCACATCCAAAGTAACTCACACCCAGGACACACTCATACCCTTCTCCCCTTTCTGTCCCCATGCAAACCGTCAGTGTTGTTAAATGGAGGCTACTGTGAGAATAATGCCTTCCACACTTAAATGTGTGGAAATAACTGAGTGAATGGGAAAGGAAGCATAAGTGTTGTAGCATGAGTGTGTGTTAGGGGAATTGATGTACTGTGAGGAGGAGAGATTGTACTCCCATTGAACACATGCTTTGCTGCTCTTGGCTTTGGGTCAGACACTGCGGGAAGGTGCCAAGCAATGGAATCAGAGTGCAGGGGAAAAGGAAGTAGGTAAATCTGGCAGAAGTGATGAGCAGCGCGATTAGCTGCTTTGAAAAAGTGGTGAGGAGCCCTCAGAAACTAGCAGCATGTGAAAAGGTCTATTTAAATGTGTGCATGTGTAAGGCAGGGGTAATTTTGCTATTGTGATCAGTGTCAGACATTAAGCTTTTTATAGCCTTGGAATGCTTCGAAGACAAAATATTGACCTTGGCCTCCAAGGTTTCTGGGCAACAGAGTTGGTTTCCAGAATGAGTCAGTGGCTGAATCAGGGATGTAGTTCACTGATCTCTGCTCATGTGCATGTCATTGCAGCTAATTGAAAACCTTAGTCACAAACACAAGGACAAATACAAGCTCAATATGTGGCAGTTATACATATAAATTATGCAGTATGTCCTAGAGCGTAAAGGCTCAATCTTGATGTTTTGAAATATAAGTTTAACAAAATTATATTAACTGAAGGTTCACTTACTTATTTTCAACAGCATCTCACAAGTTTCTTCAGCAAGTGGTTTGTTCAGTTGTTCCATATTTACATCATGTGATAATGTGACCCTTGCCCATTGTTTTAAACAAATCTTTTTTTAATGCCAAAAATAATCAAATCAATAATCATTTGCGTGTGGGAGCTTCTGTGCTTCGTGTTTGGTCTGAACACTACAGTGGTTGTGAAGTGCAAATCACAATGAGAAATAGGAAATCACAACAACTCACTGAACACAACAGCAAATAACAAAACACAATGGCAAATAACAAAACACAACAACATATTGCAAATGAAATTACCAAAAGAGAAAACACAACAACATTATCTTCTACTGGCAAAGGTACCGGTACCTGCATTTGACAAGGATCGTCACTGATTGGACGCTCTCCTATCGACAAGGCTCATTGCTGATTGGATGGACACACTGTCTGTCTTTTTAACAGGAAGAAAAGGCACCATACACCTTCATCTGGGGTCCATTTACCATCTCTCCAAAGCTGTGTTCAACTTATTTGAGAACAGGATGAACAAACAATGCATTATTTTGTTTTTCCGTTTTTGTTTGAATTAAAAAAACGGAAATCCACGTGCTTTTTCCATTTTCGTCTTCAAATTGGAAATTGGAATAGGAATTTGGAATTGGAATTAAACCCAAACCAGAACACAACTTGTTTTTCGCTTTTATTGTTATATCTATATTATTGGCCCCTACTGCATCTCTACAAAAACATTGTCATTGGCTATGCTTGCTATAGCATAGGTAGAAAGACAGACAGACAGACAGATACAGGGAGTGATTTGTGAAAAAAATCAGAGGGAGAATGTTTTTGAAATGTTTTTATTCATGAAAATAAATCAGAACCACAGTGGGCCTATTAATGTATCGTATACAACAAAACAAGAGGTTAAATGCTAATTTCACATGCTAGAATTAAATCCCCCAATGCTTCTTTCAGTACCGTGGATAGTGCCACTCGGACATCTTCATGCGCACCTGCTAATTTGGTTCATGTTTGTGCAGCAGTGGAACGTGCAAAAGGACTCGATGAAGGTGACTATAGAGTGGTGTTTATTTCTCTCTCAGCCAGTCACGTAGCTGTTAAACAGTTGTGCCAATCATAGTAAACGTGACAACGACAGCTAAACAAACGGAAAGCTTTTCTTTAGGAAATGTCTGAATGAATCACAGCGTTACGGCATGAACACACATCACCACAAATCTGGACCCAAAGACGGATAGTATATTGGACCAATGGTATTTCAGCAATATTTCTGTATCTCACCCCGTGCATGGTCACATAGTTTAGTAAATAATGTTACACAACAGCATTTGCACTGCAATGTGTTTCAAGAATAAAATGGGACGCTACTTTTGGTAAAAAGAAAGTTGGAAAAGAGGCTATGATGAGTGCTGGTTATTTTGTAGCAGCCTGGTGTCATTTTCAGGTGATTTAATGAATATAAACACAGTGAACGGCTGTGCGGAATGGCACTGTGCTCTTGGGCGAAACTTCTCTAATCAGAGGCTGCAGATTTATCAATATATCAGTCCTGCTGCCATCAGATGCTGCAGGGATTTAATGAACTGAAGGAGAAGCTTTTCATACAGTATAAACAGCTGTGGACAACAGATACTGTAAGAATCACCTACATTTATTTATAGATCAATGCAGACTGATTTACTGATTTTCCTTCTTTAACCACATTTTCTGTACTGATTTTGGTTGGAGAATGTTTAACTGAAATATCTTATTTACATTTCAAGCATAATCCATTATTGTAGCACGTTTGCAGCAAGGATTTAGTTTGCTCTTGTAAATACAATCACCAAAGCAGCAGCGGACTGACATTGCACCAGAAACAGACATGGTTCTGAGACGTCTGTTTTCAGCGCAATGTCTATAATTCAACCAAAATACGACTGTCTTTGCGCTGCTTCATTTGAATGAACCTCCCACCTGTGCATTGTGTGCTCTGCGCTGGTCACCAAAATACCACACAGACTGAACAGTCGGGGCTGGCCTTTGAGCTTCCATGAAACTAGGGCCCTTAATGTCATTCTTGCAAGTCACTGTGTAATTCAGCTCTATGTGCAGCGTGCAGCAAACTTCAATATTGAATAGAAAATAATCACAACATGCAATAGCACAACATGCTGTCATCATAAAAATAGACAGGCTAAACGTGTCTACTTGTCAAAATTAAGAAAACAGACTGCTTTGATGACGGGATTCTTTTTATGCTTTTCTGTGGAGGGGTCGCCCCTCTTTTACCCACATCTCTGCAAATGTCCGATCAGGGAAGGAGGCAACCCCTGGTCCATTTACTATGCTATAGCAAGCATAGCCAATGACACTGTTTTTGTAGAGGTGCAGTAGGGGCCGATAATATAGATACAATAATAAAGGCGAAAAACAAATTGTTTTCTGGTTTAGGTTTAATTTCTATTCCAATTGCCGATTCAAAGATGAAAACAGGAAAAACACATGGATTTCCGTTTTTTTTAATGCACACCAAAAAACGGAAAAACAAAATAATGCATTGTTTGTTTATCCTGTCAAACAAGTTGACCATAGCTTTGGACGGAGAGTAAACAGACCCCAAATGAAGGCATACAGTGCCTTTCCTTCCTATTCAAAAGATGGACAGTGCGTCCGTCCAATCAGTGACGACAGGAGAGCATCCAGTCAGCGTTAATGTCATTGTGTTTTCTGCTTTGTGGTTGTGGTTTCTGTTTTGCCGTTGTGTTTCGTGATTTGCTGTTGTATTTTGTTATTTGCCATTGTGTTTTGTGATTTGTTGTTGTGTTTTGTTATTTGCCGTTGTGTTTTGTGATTTGTCGTTGTGTTTTCCTATTTGTCATTTTGATTTGCACTTCACGGCCACTGTAGAACACACCATAAGAATGACACTAAAGAATGCACTAACGAACCAAGAGTAAAAGAGTTCTTGGCTGAGTGTGAGCAATAAGACACATTGATCTAGTGACTTATTACAGCCAAGTGTAAAAGTAACTCTCAAGTGATGACATGATCAATCTTCAAATCAAAAAAATATATGAGGATGAAACAACTATATTCTTAATGATGCTGCTTCAGTAACATATTGATCATGACCAATGATATTTAGTTCAATCAAACAGAAAACAGAGGTGTGTCCGGCTCTGTTTCTGTCTGGAGTAAAAGTGAAGGAAATTTGCCTTTATCTTTCACTTAAATCCAAAATTTTACTTATAACAGTTTGATAAATACAGGCCCATGCAGAGCAGCAAACTCTTCTTTAAAATCACTCAAAAAACAGACCTTTTTCAAATACATGTGAATTGATTTATTTAAAATTTGTATTGTTTTACTTAGTTTAATCTGTTGTGTTTTTATGCTGTTTTGATCTATTCTATTGTGAAGCACTAACTATGTTGTAGAAAAGTGCTATATAAATAAACTTTATTATTGTACTAGTATAATTGTTTTACAGGGCTGTTGACAAAGTGCACAGATCTGCATTTTATCTCTCTGATTGTGTATTTCACCTCAGTGGCCTTTAAGTGAATCTGATGGTGTTTAGATCAGACTGATGGCATTCAGCCATGTTGGAAGTGTTAAAAAAAGGTTACAAGGTCCTTACTTTTAAGATTGCCATCATGACTTTTACACAAAAGTGAGTCGAATGCTTTTGCAGACACGAGGGCGATATGAAAATTGCCATGACATTTACATAATGAGGTGTGTGTCTGGAAGGAGATTAATACATTTAATTAAAAGATGTTATCCTGGATTATGTATCCTCCAAAATACATTTTGCAAATGCAAAATATATGAACATAATTTGCAGAAGATATAGTCGCATGACTTTGAGGCTTTGGCTGTTTGATGATAACTATCCAGTTCTTCTTCTGTTAATCCCAAACAAAATTGTCTTTTGTGCTAGAGGGTGCTTATTCACTATTACGTTGTATCAATTAGCAACAAGTAAAGGGAAAATGTTGCTGAGTATCACTTTGGTTGTATTATCACATGAGAAACGAGCAGCAGTCCTGCTGAACACTCAGTAGCATTAAGTTCATGTAAATGGCTCATTCTTCCTCCTGACGTTGAAAAATCCTTACACACATGACTCACATTCATTTGTATAAAGAAGAAGACAGGAGTCTTTATATATTTGCAGTGACATGGTTGTTGTGTCTATGCTCTACTGGATGGGGTGCATTTTGTTAATTTTAGGTTGGTGCTGCTGTATCATGATTGTTTCCCAGGCCATTTGTAAGACTGAGAGAAAGAGAGACCCCAGAGATCACAGAGGGACAGTGAAAGGAGTTGGGGGTAGGCAGCAACTTTGTCTCATTCCCTACATTCTCAACCCCCCACCTTCCTTCAGCCTTGGCTGTTGCTGGCCTGAAAGGCTGAATTTCATCCACTAGAGGCCTTTGTTCAGACAGGGACTCCCAACATCACACAGTGATGCATCATGTTTTCACTTCATATGGTGTAAACAGAGGAAACCCTGGGTAGTTAGCATGAGCAATGATAACCACAATGGCAAACCTGGAAAATAGTTTTAATTGCTTGGGCCGGGATCTACACAACCTCAACTTTACATCTTTCTTTAAAAGGAAACAAATGGTGATGTTGCCACCTTCTAAACAAATTGCCTTTCTTAAAAGATAAATTTTAGGTCATCACTATTGTCAATTTGACACTCCTTCACAGTCATATGAGACACAATCACATCTACACTGCCAGTAATGTTAGGAGGAACATCAAGTTAATTAATTTTAGTCCAAAACAGAAGAATACCACGTTATAAGCAAGAAAACAAATTACAACCTGAAATTCTGCAGGTACATTGTAATGAAATGAACAAACTTGCTTTACAAAATGTAAAATTAAGCATTTGTAGTGCAGTTAGAGAAGAAGAGCACTTACTTAGAGTATCCCTCACTCACTGTTTTACACAGGAAGCTACACAGCTGTCCTGTGGTGTCCTGGGTGTTTGTGCAGCGATGGCTTGGATTTTTTTCTCTTCCTTTCACAATGCAGTTCTATCAAATTCCTTAAATAGATATGGACATTTATGTCAATAGGATATTTCTGCTACCACTATTATGAGGCAGAAAGTGAGCTGTTCCAGGCACGACAGGTTAATCATAACATCTGCAACACTTAATTCTTAAAACAAAGCAGAGCTGAGTGCCATGCATAGAGTCCTTCCTGTTTCAAAGCAGTCATGCATGCACACTGGGAAACAACCACAGATGCCTTTGCATCATATGGTTCCAAGACACTGAAGACTGCTGAGCTCATGAACATAATATAAGCAGAACAAAACAAAAAATAAAAAATCTTTCATTCTGTAAATTAAAAATTCAATAAAAACAAAGAGCAAAGACAGATTTGTAAAGTCTAGCAGATATATTGCATTGCCTTGTTCTGCTTTTCCTTTGAGATACTCTTCACTTCAAACAGCAAAGGCTCCTGAATGAAGCCGGTCCAATTTGTGTCTTTCTTTCATTCCAGAGCAACACCCCCCCCCCCCAAAAAAAAACTCCCAACAAAAGGCTGCTTGTCTGCTAGGAATTTTCCACATTCCTTGCAACGACAGACATTTTTCTCCTCTACAAAGGACCCTTCGGCAAATTCCCCCTAATCACAGGGTTTAGTTGGACCCTGATGGGTGCAATTCATAACTCTGAAGGGGCATTGGCTGGGGTGGAGAAGGGTGGGGGTGTTACACAGTGGACAGGGAGGGAGTGGGGCAACTTCCATCAAGGATCTTTAAAAGATCAACTGCAATTTTGAAAGCATTCCAGGTACATCATGCTACTCAAGCCTGCTGTAAGATCCCTGGTTTATTTCTAGCAATTCTGCCCTCCAGTTTACAGAACATATGGCCTTTATTCTCATGTTGGCAGTTTAGGAGAGAGAGCTACTGGGTGGCCAAGTTCTTCTTCACAGTTTTAGTTTGCACTGGTCAATTTAATGTTGTTTGTCTTGAATTGTTTTCTTCTGTGTGCTTTCGGGGGTTATGTTGTGATTACATCAACAAAAGTCCCCTGAATTTCAGTAAAACTCTACGTAACCTGGAACACATTGCTATAATCTTTAGAGGAAGACATGCATGTTTGAACGTGTTGGAGTGCCTGATCTGGAGACACCAAGACAACAACAAGCTGTAATCAGAATCAGAATCTGACCCAAGGTGTTGCCTGATTCCAGATCTGATTTACTAGTCATTGCTTTTCTCTGGAGCCCCAAGCCATAAATCTGGTAGACTAATGTTCATTTTGTTTGTTTTGTTAATGTTCATTTTGACACCTGATTTTAATTTTGAGTGTACTCCAGTGTACTCTAGTTTTCCTCAGTTAAATTTTAGTCTACATTTTGTCACACATTTTTGATTGTTCTTCCAAGAATGTTGAGGCTACAATTGTGTACAGTTAACATGGTTACATGTGTCATTCTTGTTTATCGCGACGTTGGTGTAAAAGGCGGTGTTTACTTGTTGACCAACACAGTATCAATGTGACTGTGCTCTGCAGTAATAAAACAGACTGACTCTCCTCAGTAAACTGTCTGAACAGAATGCTCACCTAGCATTAGTATTAGCACAGCTACCTCTGCTGCAGAGCAGCTGATCATCCACTCATCTGTTCACTAAAATACTGTTCACTGTCTGGGTTCAGCCTGAGAGGAGCTAAGATGTTGGATAACATTGTGATATTTCTTTAGTGAACATCTAGAGGAAGATTTAGATGGTTAACCGCTGACATTAATCGTAGAACTGACTCATTCCTTTTTATAAATTTGGCTGTGCTGCCTACATGTTTTCCTAGTATGTCCTGCTGTTTTGTTGCTGCTTCTTGTCTAATTCTCAGTAGATTGTAGATTAATTTAATCTGTAAATCTATTTCTTCCAAGAAGCACTGATGTCAGATAACATACTGACAGATAACATTACTGAATGCAGGATGCTTCTTATTAATGGTAGTGCAACATGTCCGGTAGCTAAATCAACTTATGAGCAAGAGATATTAATTTACTATAGCTGTGTGATTCCACAGATACATGCGGTCATTGAATAAGAATTATTGCATAAAATAATAATTTGCATTAAAACAGTATTGCCTTTGAGGAGAGACTGTCTGAAAGTGTGTGCTCTTATCCCCATTTTGTACATTGCATCAAGACTACCAAGACACAAAAAAAATCTTGATTGGGCAGAAAATGGGATGCAATCTTGAATGGGTCAATGTGCATCAACCGACCCTCCTCTTGACCTGGGTTGAACATGGTTACGGATGCTGCCTGGCTTTGTACTGCCATTTCGGGATAGACAAATCATTTACTGATGCCAGTGTTTAAACATCATTTCCCAGACTCCTTGATAAGAGAGAGAGACAGAAAGAAAAGAAACAAAGAACAGTGAGAATGGGAGAGAGAGAAATAGAAAGCAGGTGCATGTGGGCGAGCGGGAGAGAGCATGCATATGGACAGAAGGAAAGAGACAACTTTAGATCCTTAAAACTGGTTGTACAAAAACCAAGGCAATGCTACACCACTGCTGTGTTGTTACCTAAAGGTGAGCATGGCAGTGCTGAGAGATTTGCATGGCAGTGAGAGCAAATGTCATAGTAAGCCACTCATAAGATTTTGGGATAGCTTGTGTAATTGGAAGTGATGGCCTGAGTGTGGTGCTACATTAAAAGATTTTTCCTTTCGGGAGGATGAATTTTCTCAGTGAATACCATGGCTACCTGCTCTTTAGAATTGAGATATTATGTGGAAAAGCTCAGTTTGTCTTTAGGTTGATGCTAGATGAGGGGTTGTTAGGTCATAGAATTGAAAGGATGGATCCTTTGAGGAGCATGAAGGCTACGTTCACATTACATGCTGAATCAGATTTTTTTTGCCACCAAGTGACTCAGTTCTCACTTTTACACAGAAGTGTGAACAAACCAAATCAGATTTTTTTCATATCAGATCTGGACCACTTGCATATGTGGTCCTAGATCTGATTGATATCCAATCTCTGGCAATGCAACCACTGTCAGAATGGTCAGATCGGAATTCATGTGTTTTTTAATGTCTTACTTCTCTGTGCAGATCCCCTGTTGCCATCATTCAGTGTTGGCACCTCACAGCCCAGCATGTATAAGCATGGAGGAGGAAAAAAACAGCGATGGGAGTCAATGGAGAGATGAGGAGGTTTCAAATTTTTGTTGGACATTTATGGAGAAGCTTCTATTCAAGCCAAACTGGAAGGAGCTTATCATAGCCGAGCAGCTTTTTTAAAATTGTTGTTATTCTTGTATGCATGCAGTTCACATTGCAGTTAAATTTGCACATGCTTGCCAGTTTAGGACCTCAACGATGTTCACACCAGGGCAGGATGCATGTCACTTACAAACATGAATGTGAACCATTAACACAAAAAGGATCTGACTAAAAAATAGGATTTGAGCATTAAGGCCTGTAATGTGAACATAGTTTGTGTCATCTGCTTTTCAGACAGCAAGGTATGCACAATTAGAAGTGTTTGCCTAAACATGGTGGGAAGGTCAGCTGGTGACTTATCTTATGTGTTTGTGCCATGAATATCTACAGTTCACAAATTCATGAGAATTTGGTAATTTGTTTTTGATGTGTACTTTCAGTTCAATTCAATTCATGACCACACAACTAAGGTGGTGGAATTTGATTCTGGTACAGTGTGCAACAGCACAGTTCATCCTTTCACAGACAAGGAACACATAGCCACAATCACATCAGATATCACAATTCATAGCACAACCCCCCAAAAAACAAATAAACAAACAAAACATGGACATTTTAAACTGTGGTGGTGCTAGTTTAAGACTCAGGGGAATCATCAAGATCACTGGGATTCGTCTTCTGGGGACAGTGGATGTCTGTATAGGATGTAATGGCAATCAATCCAGTAGTTGCTATGTCATACTAAAATATTGGATAATTAAACTGAGGGATGACAGATGGATGGCTTGTTACATGAAGCCCCTTTCATTAACAAAAGAAACAAAAAATCAATACATTTAATAGTTGGTGCATTTGATTACATTTACCAATAATTAGTTCTAAATAGCTGTTATTTAAAGGTAATTTTAATTTATCACTTTATAAATATTTCAATTAAGTAATGGATTATAATTAGCCACCCTAAAGTCTATAATTATTATAATTATATTCACACTGTAGTCTCCTCTCTAAATGGACTCCTATATCCCTAAAGTTTCCCAGACAGACAGTTCACTTCAGCAGACTGTGAATTCAAATGTGAAGTGTTTTACAAACCGGCCAGATAAGTCAAATGTTCACCTACTCAAAGTGCTCTATTAGGAAAAGCTGTTAAATTTTAACTATTTAAATGGTAAGCATTCCAGGTTTTAACAACCTCATAACCATGACGGACTTTTCATCCATGCAGACTTGTGTTTGTAGAGGGAAGGTTTAACTTAGTTCAAAGGAGGTCCAAAGGTTACCAGCCCCTGAACGGATAATCAGAGCAAACAGCAGCACCAACCTATCTTATGGGAAAATTAACACTCAGAGCAAGAACACCTGCGCATGCACACACACACACACACACACACACACACACACACAATTTATTAATGCCATACATGCAATTACATGTTTAAACATAAGAGAAGCACAAATAACATGAACATTTGGAAAATATAATGCAAAGCTGTAGTAAATTTTAAGATGTAATTTGTGGTGTTTTTATTTGTGTAATGTATAGTACTTAATACATAGAAAACAGTTTTGAAGATTTGAGGCTGGCATCACACATGTAACTTTGTCTGCTGCATTTCATCTTAGCTACATTGTCTCATCCCCTGCAATTAAGTGGTCACAGTACCTTCATGTAGCAGGCATCCAAAATGCATGATGATATCACACCACATGTACTACTAAGGCCAGACAAGAACAAAAGTGTACCATGAACAGTTTTTTAACCTGACTTTTTTGTTGTTACCTTTTGTCATTATTCCACAGTCAAAGGTGCAGAAAGACAGGAAACAGGGGTAGAGAGGTATGACCAAACGGCATCTACCACAGCTTGAGGTAGGGGTGTGACAGTATGGGTCTTTCCTTACTGCAGTGACAAAGCAACATATCCCTGCATTTGCACAGTTTATCGAAGCCTGTTTGGTTATTAGCAATAATTAATAAGTATCAAAGGTAATTATTAATTATTAAATCAATAAAATCATTAATAAGAAATAATAATAACGGGGCACCACCCAGAAACTGGGACCAGTGACCAAACAGTAGGGTAGTCTCATAAAATGAGTTCACTTAGGAATGCTACTATCTGAGAGATACCAGCATCCATGGGTGAACAAAGAAGGTTTGAGTCCGAGCTCTGACTCTCTCAACCAGCCTCTTATGGCGAGGGGCATAGCACTGCTGTGTCCCACGTAATCTGCTCACCAGATGTGCAAAGGGGTGCAAGTGTTTATGTGCATGTGTGTGTAAACAGGATTAGTAACAAGAGAGAGAAAAAAGAAAACGCCGGCGCACGGTAGAGTCCCACAACCGTGGGGAGAAAGCAGTAATTGCTTTGTCCCACAGAAAAGCGTGTGTATGGACGGTAGTTAGTAATGCACGTTGTCTGGACTGTTGACCAACAAACCAACCTGCTGTCTTGCTTGTGGTCGCACAATTCACAGCAGTCCCGATTGGGACAAATTAGCTTAGCATGGTGAACACAACTAAACAAACAGCAAACATCAGTGCTCCTCGGAGCTTAGTAGAACAAAGGACTCGGGAGTCCGTCAATTCACAACAATAGCAATAAATCTTAACAAGCAATAAAGCTATCTCTGCCCTGACTTAAGCTTCTTACTTGGGTCACTTCAGAAAGCAATCTGTGTTTATTCCATCAGTGGGATCTAGCTCGGGTCCTCCGATGAGTGGGTCCTGGTGATGCAGTTCTTTGTTTCCTCGAGGGTTAGCAGCGGCTGGTTTCTCAATAGGCAGCAAGAGAAACCAGGAGAGTTGACTCAGTCAGAAGGCAGTGGGGCATGAAAATTATCTGCGTTTTTGTGAAGAAATCCTTTTCTTCCTTTTGCAGGCAAAACAGGAGAGCACTGGTTTGCAACAGTGGTCTCCTCTTTGGATTCTAGTAATTGTGCTTGGGTGAACACAGGGAGAAGTCTCAGCTCGTCCAGCGAGGGGAGGATCTTTAAACTTGGCGAGGGGAAATACATGTGCATGGAAAGCTGGTTATCTCCTTTAGTAAACTGGCAGAGCTTCCTGCAGTTTGGGCTCTCCTAGATCACCAAGGTGTGAACTGCATGGCAGGTTGGGAGTTGTAGTCTGTGTGAGCAGCCTTTTGTTGCTCCTCCTTTGTCTCAGGGATTAAAAGCCAAAGGCGGCCTCATGGTCAGGCTTCGGAGTTTACAAGTAGGCCTGCCTTTTTCTGACCACATGGTTGAGGCCCAACAGGTTATAGCCTGATTTGGCTTTAAGTGCAACATAAAAAATGGAACATATATATTAAGACATGTTGGTAATAGCCTATAAGTCGGTAACAACATAAAACCACACGTAGCTTGAAAATGAACAAGAAGAACCAATCAAAGTCTCAAATAAATAATTATAATTCTTCAAACAGCAAATAATATGCTTTAGGCAAAATTATAGCTACAATAATAATTAGGCTATAGTCAGACTTGGCTTTTCCAAAGTGCAGCATAAAAAAGGAACATATATATTAAGACATGTCGGTAATAGCCTATAGGTTGGTAACATAAAACCACACACAGCTTGAAAGTAAACATGAACAACCAATCAAAGTCTCAAATAAATCATAATCATCATAATTCTTCAAACAGCAAAAGATATGCTTTAGGCAAAATCACAGCTATGATAATGCAATATCCTGCTGGTTTATTTTTTGGTCTTCATGGTTTTTGCAGGAAAACCAACATGTTCACTTGTCCAGTTTGAGGGAGGATCTCAATGGAAAGACAATATTGCCAGCCGCACTGAATACACACTCTGAGGGAGTGCTCGTAGCGCATATGGTCATATATTTTGTGGTGTAGGGAATTGAGCCTGATTGTCCCGCCACCAGGCAAGCGTATCTGAGTGCGAATCAAGGGCTTGCTCCTGCAAATACCTGGCGAGTTCAGTGTCCACACGGATTCTCTTGGGGACCAGAGTCTGTTCTTTTCTTTTTCCAAGCAAGTCTGCAAGATTAATTTGTTTGGGAGGAGGTGGTGCAAGACTGGTCATTTTTATTTTCAGGTTACGCACAGAGTTTACGCTAGACTTTTTTTATGGCCATTGTGGCAATTAATGCCATTATGGCCATAAAGAACATCTACTAGACATATCTTTTAAATAGCCTTATAATAATATAAAATAGCCTACATTTAAACAACAACAACAACAATAAAACACAAACACTATGATCCAAACAAATTATTAAAAGTAGTCAGCAGAATGAACTATTCACAAACTTTGCAAACTGAATATATAGGCTACAACAATAAAATAAAACAAATAGCCTTGCTGTTAATTTAATGCAGCCATGTGGGTAGCCTGCAGCTGCAGCTCCACCACCACCTCCACCTGCCACGGTTTCCCCTAGCCTGCCTCTCACCGGGGCTGGGGAAAAGTTAAACCTCCTACTGATCAATTACACGTTATTTAACCATGGAGCTCCAGGCTCCAAGAACACGCTCAATCTTCTGCTTAGTACCCCACCTGGTAGGATAATCCTGTGAATAAATTAAAAATGATTGTATTAGTCTTCAAAGTAGGCTGTTTATAACTATCCCCAAATAGGCTATGTTAATAGCAGGCTGTTTGATCATTAAAATGGGCAGAAGAAATTCAGAGCAGTGACTGAACTGTCCATAAGTTTTGCCCAGTTATTTACGGGATGAAGCAATAGGCTATTTTGTTTCATATTTGCTTTGAAATAATTATTAACATAATATTAATAATAATAATAACATGAAATTTTAAATAATATTCAATTTAAACACACTCTTTGAGCATCCTCAGTCTATTGGTCCTTTAAATTGGCCTAATGCATTGTTTAATTAGAAATAATAATTAATGATATGCTGGGTTTCACTTTTCTTACTGCCCTGTTGCCTGTCCGCTCCTCTCCCTCTGTGGTCACAATAGGCTACAACCCATGGATACAATGTAACAAACTCGCTAACACACTTACTGTTATAATAGGACAACAACACACACACACCTGTAGGCACATTTAGATTGAGTCAGTAATATATAGGCCTACTCCATTCCTATAAAAATGGAAAAACAATGTCTAAAGAAAGAGGAATCTCACCAGAACTAAGCAACGTTGGGGTATGTTGAGCTCAGCCTTTTCTCTCTGCAGCTTTCTCTTCTTTTGCCAGCTCTGTGAGAAAGTCGTTACCAATGTTCTGCACAAACCCATGGCTTGGGCCGTGTGGTCCTATTCTGTCTTCATTGCATTGATGATGGCTAAATGCAGATTATGGCCAAAGCAACTTAGCTATTACCAGCCAAGTTTTCGCACCACAGCCACAATATTAGCCCCATTGTCTGTGGTTATACAGAACAGTTCCTCTCGTCCAGGGACCACTCTTGGATGGAGGTCCTGAGGGCTTCTGCCAGGTTGTCACTCGTGTGGTTTTCTGGCATGAACACGGTCTCCAGGCACTTCAATTTGAGTTCCCAGTTTGAAATTAGCCTGGGTCCGAGGTAGCAGGGCGTGTTTACAGAGTGTGAAAGGCAACACCTTGCACTCCTTATTTGGAAGCTCCTGGCTCCAAATGGAAAAGATGGTGCCGACCATAGGAACAACTCTGGGCTTCAAACTGGCTCCAATGCAAACCAATGGGTGATGGCACACCTTGCTATGTCTGTCTTTATATATACAGTCTATGGGTATGACATGCAACAAAGGTCCACCATAAACAGTTTAAACAGTTTGAGACACTTTACAACAGCCAACCATGAACCCCTGTTCTCACTACAGATATTTTAAGGCATTGGTATGCTTACACTGAAATTCTTGGATGGTTGAGCAGCGTGTGTAAACCTCCTCCGCCTATACTTTTGTGATGTTGGAAAAGGGGGGTCTGTGTCTGGCCATTTTTGTCACTCACCAAACACATAATCAGAAAAGCGCTACCCAATTTATGCACTGAGTGTGTGGGGTTTCAACTTCTTCATGCAGACCACTTTTTTCATTCTTCATTCAGCATACCCCAGCCTTTAGTTAAACCCTTAAGTCATCCTGCAAAAACCTAACCTGACGCATCAGATGGTTTGTTACACAGAACCATCTGAGAAGTTGTCCATGGAAACTGTTTGGAAAAGGGCGGGCACTTTAAAAACTACTTTGCAGGTGATTGGATGAACCATCTGTCTATCACCGTCTATCACTGTCTTACCTTGCGAGGCAGCTGGATTCATGGTACTGATTGGTCCAAACCACAAGTGGTTCAGACACAAGCACATAACTTGAAGCCTGACAAGATGTCTTGCATGATCATGTGATCTTGTGATGTCGTGATCTCAGCTGCCTCGCAAGGTAATCAAAAACCAAAGCACACACAGCTTTTCTTTCCTCAGACTCAGATCAGTCCAAGAGTTGTAGTGGAGAATGGCTTCATCACTCAATAAACACACAAAGAGAGCATTGTCAGGTTATGAAATAATGTAATCAAATAATATAATCAGAAGTACAATGCATCATACTTCTGAGAGAGAATACACATACCACCTAGTTACCTTTTCTCTCTCTGACAAGTTGGCGCTCAGCCAGTTCTTAAATATCCTTGTACAGGATGTGAAGATATCTATAGTTAACCTTACAGCTTAGTGAACAACCCTCAGATAGAAACAAAGGTCAAGAGTTCAACTAGTCTAGGAATAGTATTTCTTCACGACCATATATGCCAGAATGACAGCACACAGGTGTGGACCAAAACAGCATCACAAAGTGACATTGCTATCATATTGAATTAAAAAACAAACAAAACTATCCTCTAAAGGCTTGTCAGATCAACACATTAAAGAGATATAGAAATCTATATAATTATGATTTGTCCTACCACTGGCTCAGACAACATAAACTAACAATCAACTGTCTCATTTTACATAGCAAGGAGCTACGTTTAAAATAGACACAGCATGAAAGTATTTGGAACAGGTGTAATAACAAACACTGACCACTTAGTTTAAGAACACCATTTTTAACATGTATAATATATACAAGAAATACATCAAATAATAACCAGTATTTAAATCTCTCTCCCAGAGTCTTGTTATAATTTTTTATTATTGGCTGCACAGTGTAGATGTTTATATCATAACAAATATACAGTAGTTGTGACACTATCAACAAGTTTCCCAAATGACTGTTGACCATAAGCTATACAAGCTCTGTAATGTATTCAAAAGTCCAAATTTTAAAGAGATCATGATAAAATGTTGTTTGAAAGTTAATTTCAACAAGTCTCAGCTTATACTGCTGCTAATATACTGTTTACTTGAATTAATAATTACTACATTAATTTTACAAAACTACTACATACTCTATATTGGATGACGTTTTATTGCTTTTTGCTTTCTTTTTGCTGGTCACCTTTGGCTGCTGGGTGCACACATGCTGCTCTGTATTTGAAAAAAAAAAAACCCAGAAAGTTGTCAGGTCAGGGACAATCTAACTGGGCTGCTTTGATTTAATACAGTTTTATTTTGAACTGAGACATGTGGATAAACTTGAGTTTGTTGCACTGTGAAATCTCTGATAATAGTGTGCATGTCACAAAAAATGTGATAAAGAAGTCAGCATTAAAGGGGACTTATGCTCATTTCCAGCTCTATATTTTATTCTGGGACTCCACTAGAGTAGCTTTGCATGATTCACAGTTCAAAAAAAAACGTATACTGGCCCTTTATGCAGCCCCTCAGTTCAGCCTCTATCTCTTAGCAGGCAGTCTTAGCCCCTCCCCATGAGCCCACTCTGTTCTGATTGGCCAGCTTTCCAGAAGCCTGCTGAGGGGCAGCTGTATCAGAGTCGTGTTAAGTAACTGCCAATGAAGACCCAACATTTCCTGCTTTACTGCTTCATATTAAAAGCTTTTAAATGACGGGAGACTCATATTGTGAAGAATTTACAGGAAATTAAACGTGTTCCTCACTGAATTAGCAGAGCTTTGTTAGCGGTGCTAAAAACCGATAGACACAACAACATATGGACATATTTGGAGCTATTTGTTCAGTGGATCAGTCAGAAATAATGCAGGGAGGAATAGAACAAGCAGAAACAGCCACAGTGATGATGATGTTTGATGAAGAGCTGCAGAGGAACAGCACACCTCCAAAAAGGTTATTTTACTTTGCCCTGCTATGTAATGGAAAAACACTGACAGCATGCCAGCTCTACCTCAGTCATGGCTCGGCGTGACTACCCCCAAAACAATGGAAAAATGCTGCTAACAAAAAATTCCACTCAACTAATTAAAACTAAACTAAAAAGTACTGCAACATCTAATCTAATCATCTAACATATTTCCATGAGATTTATGTGAATATTTAATTAGTGAATATTTAAGTGCTCATGAATCCTACTGTTTCTGCTGACCTTTTTCAAGTACCACCATGAGGCCAAATTTTATATTAAATTATTTGTATTGAGGACATTCATGCTTCCCAGAGAATGAATCCTCCATGAGCCTTCAGGACACACTGTCGGCTCAGCACACAAGATTTCTCGAAATCTAAAAGGGGAAGTAGACATCAGTGGTGGAAGAAGTATTCATATTCTTAAGTAAAAGTACCAAAACAGCAATATAAAAATATTCCACTACAAGTCATATATCAAAAATCCTACTTAAGTGAAAGTACATAAGTATTATCAGCAAAATGCAGTTAAAGTATTAAATGCAGTTAAAATATTGCAGTAAAAGTAGTGGTTTAGTCCCTCTGACTGACCATATATTATTCTGTATGACATCATTAGATTATTAATACTGAAGCATCAGTGTGTAAGCTACTAGCTGTTACTATTGTAGCTGCTGGAGGTGGAGCTAGTCTGAACTACTTCATATACAGTAAGCTGGTTTAGTCCAGTGGTTCCCAACCTAGGGGTCGGGCCCCTCCAAAGGGTCAGCAGATAAATCTAAGGGGTTATGAGATGATTAATGGGAGAGGAAAGAAGAAAAAAACAAAGTTCTGATACACAAATCTGTTTTCAGTTTTTGGACTTTTCTCTAATCTTTTTTTTTTTTGGTGATTGGATCATTTGAACATTCATTTGAAATCAAACTAAGAGGGAAAAATCACTATTCGGAGCAGTCTACAATTTTGTGCTTTTACACATCTATATTTATTTGGACATACTAAAAGTGATGACATGGCAACAGTATTTCTATGACCAGTTGGAGAACCAGTAAAGCGAGTCTAGTCAAGGCTATCACTTTTAGACATAATGGAGAGGATGAGGACTGCTACTATGGTGATAGAGAAAGAGTAATTTGAGTGGCCGACTTCTCCTTATAGGTGAGCTTTTGTGAATGGTGGTGTGTGTGAGGTACTCAGCAGAGTGGAGGCATTTTTCTCTTTGATCAGAGGATGACTTCTGGAAAGAGGCTTCTTGGTGGTTGTAGAGCTGAAAGCCAAGAGCGTTGCATTCTTGGAGCAATGGAGGGATTGGGTTTCAGCTGAGGGGCTCTGAATTTTAAGTCACACTTACCTAGCATACCTTGGAGTGGTTGAAGCTGCCCATGCTTCCCTCATACTATACCTCTAGCTGTCTTAGCTAACCCTAAGTCCAACAGGAAGTTGGTTTTGAATTTACTTAATGATTTTTGCACACTTTTTGCCCTTTGCGTTGTATTTTAACAAACTCTCCTAGAGACTTTACCTGACAAACATCAAATGTGGTCAATGTCATCTAAAGACTTTTGCAATGAAAAGTTGTCAAAACCCTGAGTTTTCATTAAACGCCCTTGCTATGGCAACACGGCAAACTTTGATGTTTCGCCATGAAACAGGACGTTGTTATAACTTGAATTTACATTGTCAAACCTGCATTAAACTTGTCATGATTGATAAAAGTCCCCATTTTACATGCGTTGTATTTTAATGAACTCCTCCTAGAGATTTAACCCCACCAACTTCTAATTTGAACACAGCGAACTTCCATGTTTCGCCATGAAACAGTATATCATCCAATCTGCCCTATATTTCTCATGCTTTATAAGGGTCCTGACCTGAACACATCTATGTGTCAATATTGAGTTATACTCATAGTGCCACCTACTGGCAACAGGAAGTTACAGGTGCTGTACTTTTACAACCTCTGCCTAGCAGGTTGAACTGATCCACCTCAAATTTGGTCAGAAAAGCTTGATGATGCTATATTAAAGGTTGTGACTTTTCATTGAACGCTGTTGCTGTGGCGACGCGGCAAATTTCCAAGTTTCACAATTGCAAAATAAACTAAAAACAGAGTAAAACAGAGAGCAGGACTGATGTGTGAGCTGTTGTTAGGGAGCAGAATAGGAGTTCCACCTACCCAATCCCCCATTACAAAGGAGAGAAGATTGCTTGTGGTGTTATTTAGAAGGGGGAGTGGGGGGGGCAGTGTTCAGAGGGTCTGTATCCTTCTCTCTCTGTGCATGAGTTTACAAATGTTTCCTTCACTGCTGCTTGCATTCCTCATGCAGGACCCATCCGGTGTTGACAGGGACTCCATTACTGTGTTTGAGCCTGCCGGCATTCCAGCCAGAGCTGGCACAGAAAACACCAGCTGTTTGAACTGATCTTAGGGGTTAGAGGCATGGTGCTCTCTTCTTAGGGCCAGCAGCTGGCCGGGCTTATAAGCACCAGGGACTCTACATTTTCTTTTTATATTCTCAGAGCTATTGGAGTGCTCAGCTGTTCAGCTATGGTCCAGTGTGACTTCCTGTGCAGTTGTAAGCTCATTTAGGACCCTCTTCACCCCACAGTGTGTGTGCAGTTGAAGACCAACATGAAAAATGCAAACCCAGATTGTATCAGTGTTGCACCGTCAGGTGACCTACAAAGACTATAATGTAAAGACATTTATCATCACATTGACAGATTTTTAAATAAAAAATAATCAATCACCCCACACATACTTTACATTTCAGTTAACACACTCACAAACACGCAAATGTGTTCTTGTCACAGCTGCAGATTCTTATTTCATGTTGTTGGGTGGAGGATTTTTTTTACCTGTTTCCATTTGTAATTTGGTGACTCACCACTACGCCAAAGTGGGAGAAGAAGTGTAGCAGAGGGTATGCTTTGTATGTTACTCAGCCTACTTGCTTAGATCAAGTCAGAAGTGCATGCCATAGCAGTGTTCTGTAATATGTTTATATCAAGAGATACAAGCAAAAACTTGTCCAATTCAACATCGTACCAATACATTGGTGTATGATAACCAATGATAAGCCTAAATTGGCTTGAATAATGAACCAATAGGCTTAAAATCCTTGTGAATCTGTCTAGCTACTGTCTAGCCACCATGTGACATTTTAGTAAATAGCAGCTAAGATACTAGAACTTCTTCTTGTTAAAAATTTGAACTGTGGAGGAGTAACACTAAGCTCTCCCCTCTGCTCTCTTGCAGCCACAGCAAGTCATCCAGAAAAAGCCTGCTCAGGTAAAAAAACCCAAAGGATCATGCATGGACACACACACAAATGCAACAAACACTTGACTTATCACACTATACCTTATTCTATGGATGGATGGATGGATGGATAGATAGAGATAGATAGATAGATAGATAGATAGATAGATAGATAGATAGATAGAAATAAGTATTCAACACGTTTACATTTTTTCAATAAACATATTTCCAGTGCAGCTATTCACATGCAATTAAGACCAGACATTGGTATTAACTCAATAAGGCAACACAGCTAAAGAAATCATAACATTCCAATCAATAAAAAAAGTTATTTGCATTTAATTGGAATGACATAGGAAAAAAGTATTGAACATGCTAACTGAAATGTAGTTAATACTTGGTGGAGAAGCCTTTGTTTGCAATGACAGCTTCAAGACACTTCCTGTACGAAGAAACCATTCTTTCACAGTGTCCAGGAGAAATTTTGGCCCATTCTTCTAAGCAGACAGTCTTCAAATGTTGAAGATTCCGGGGAGCCTGCTGTTGGGTTCAAGTTGGGTCAATGATTGGGTCATTCCAACTGGAACCAGTTGAGAGTGTCTTTGCATTATGTATTGGATCATTGTCCTGTTGGAAGGTCCACCTGCATCTCATCCTAATTGCCCTGGTGGATGGCAACAGATTGCTCTCAAGAATATCCCGATACATGGCTTCATTCATCTTCCCTTCAACAATTTGGATTCTGCTGGTACCATGAGAAGAGAACGACTCCATACCATAATGCTTCCACCTCCAAACTTCACTGTAGTTATGGTATTTTTAGGGTCATATGCAGAGCCATTTCTCCTCAAACATGGTACGTAGTGTTATAGCTAAAACTTTAAATTTTTGTCTCGTCTGACCACACCACATTCTTCCAGTAATCTACAGGCTTTTCCAAATGTTGTGTAGCAAACTTCAAGCGAGCTTCAACATGTCTTTTCTTCAGTAATGGAGTATTATGGGGTGATCGTGCATGGGGACCATGGTGGTGGAGTGCATTTCCTATTGTTTTCTCTGTGACAGTTGTACCTGGTTCTTCCAGGTCTTTCTGGAGCAGTTTTCGAGTGGTCCTTGGATCTCGGGCTACTCTTCTGACTAATTTTCTTACTGCATGGTCAGCAATCTTGCAAAGGAGCTCCTGTGTGTAGCCAGTTGATGATGGAATGATGCTGCTTTCACTTGCGGATAATGGCCCCAGTGGTGCTTATGAGAACATTTAGGGTGTTGAGAAATCAGTTGGTAACCTGTGCCTATGTTGCTCAACAATTTTGTGGCAAAAGTTTTGGGAGAGCTCTTTGCCTCTACCAATCATGAGGTGGTTTTTGTGTGACAGCATGGTAGCAAAGGATGCATTCACAGATGGCTAACCCTTTTTAAAAGAGTGGAAGTGCTAATAGCCACATGCACTAACTCATCTGATTCTGATTAGCACAGGTAAGAGGACTAATTAGTGGAATCACCTGGTGCAGTGCTTTTTCTTACTGTGTGTTCGATACTTTTTTCCTGTGTCATTCCAATTTAATGCACATAACTTTTTTATTGATTAGAATGTTATAATTTTGCTAGCTGTGTTGCCTTATTGAGTTAATACCAAGGTCTGGTCTTAATTTCATATGAATAGCTGCACTGGATATATGTTTAATCAAAAACGAGTTGACATGTTGAATACTTATTTCCCCCACTGTAGATAGATAGATAGATAGATAGATGTAATAAAGCCATGAAAAGAGAAAACTAAATCTAAGAAGAATGAAATTTAATGGATTGGAGTTAAACAGATTAAAGGAATGAGCAAGCGGTGTTCAGTGAGCATTACAAAAAGTAGTGGGTTTACAAAGGATTAGAATAATGACCTTAGCATATTCCCTGATTGCTGAGGTCTTTGGGAAGCATTGTCCAGGATGTTCAACACCTTGGCCAGCATCCTCCTCTCTGCCACTACCTCAAGGGATCCAGCTTAACTCCTCCAATCACCAAGCTGGCCTTCCTGACCAGCTTTTTAAGTCTATTAGCATCCCCCACTTTCACACTGCGTCCCCAGCACACAGCAGTGTAAAATATGGCACTTGCTACCACAAACTGGGAAAACATCCCAAGCAACATATTGCAGACATTGAAGGATCTGAGTCTGTGCAGGAAGTAGAGCCTCTGGTCCTTCTTGTAGAGGTCCCTGATGTTCCCAGCCCACTCCAGCCTGTATTGTATGTATCTACCAGGTATTTGTAGGACTGGACTGGATATTCCCACAGATTCCTCACCAGGGCGATAGCTCGTCCAGCTTATTCCACACGGACAGTGTTCGCTAAAGTTAGGCTACAAAAACAAGTTTCATATGCACACATTTTTACAATGCCAAAACAGGTTTTTACAAACACTCGAAATTTGTGCATTCACCAAATAAGAGAAATTGGGTTGAATAGGGGATTTATCCCATCTGGATGTCTGGCCACACTGTCATATGGGCTAAGCTATGGTTAAGGTTTACTTAAGTTTAGACACAAAAATGACTTGATTAGGTTTAGGGAAAGATCATTGTTGGGATTAAATTACTTGGTTGAAGTTAGAATGTTAAAGAAAAACTAACAGTAGGAAACAGGAAAAAAAAACAGCGGTCTTCTGTGTCAAAGTTGCAAAGGTGCTTTTTCCATCCATCCATCCCAACCTCCTACCTGAGAGGTTGCTACATCCAACTTTGCTCCTGACAGAGAAGTTATGTTTCACTAGAGGTAAATATCAGGTAAACATAGGTTGTTGCACTTCTTTTTCATTTGCAGGTCTCATACTTTGGGTCTCTGGTGTGTTCACATACTGGTTTTGTCATCAGTTTATGTGATGGAATAATGGTTCTTCTTAAGCATCTCAGAGGCTTGGAACATCCGTATAGATGCTGCAACAGGAACTCTGCCTGTAGCTAAAGCCCAAACTAGTGCTAGTGTTTTTACTTATGACATGTTGGGCCAGTTGAGGACTGTGGCTAAAGTTTAGTCTGTAAATACAGTGCATTGCAGTGTTTTTTGCTGGAAAAGAGGTGAGAGAGGTGAGTTATTTCTGGTTCTCTCAGTGAGAAATTCCAAAGTAAAAAATAAAACAAAAAAAAGTTTTCACATTTAGCAGATAATTAGGTGTTGTTTTGTGTTGCTGGCGTGAGCTCCTATATGAGAGGGAGAATGAAAGCAGAATGGTAATAAGTTAGTGAAACAAGACACATGACCCCCACCCCCAGCATGCCCTCACACTCCAGGAATCCACCAGCCTCCCTCTGTTCGCTAGTGTGGGCCACTTTTTGGTGTGAATGCATAACTTGGCTCTGATTTGTGGCTGTGTGGGAAAAGGGCTGAGGTAGTTGGGAGGTGCTGTGAGACCCTGGGAGATGCAACCCATAAAAATGTCATTTAGCTCTACCACTTTGATAGCCTGCTTTATCTCAGCCCCACCTCCACCAGCTTGTGCAAATCCTCAAACCCCTCTATTCCATTGGCGTGGGGTTGATGTGTGACCCAACCAGAAGCTACAACCGTACACATGCACATAGCACAGGATCCCAGTAAAGTTTCAGCTACTGCTGGCTACCAGATCTCCAAGCCTGATTATTTCTTGTAAAAAAAAAGAAAAAAAAAGAAAAGACAAACCACTTTTTAAATTTAATAGTCTGAATATCTCTCCTCATTAACGCTCAAGCAAACGAACGGCTTGATCCCACCGGGTTCGTGTGCACCGCGTTCCAGCTCTGACACGGCCGCCGGAGCTGATTGTGGCCACTCTAGTCAATGCTTGTGATCCCACTGGGTGTGCCGCTTTCCAGAAACATCCCAGAAACAGCTTTCCGCTGCGCTAAAGATACGCACCCAGTCTGTTTTTGATGGAAGCCGTGTCAAGCTGCACAGAGCAGATCAAGCTGGGCAGGAAGTCAGATGCAGAAACAGTATAGAGCATCCAGTCAATTTTCAAAATAAAACATCCCAACCCCAGACTCCTGGTCATATATCAACAATAAACACAGTTAAAATAGACAAATAAAGAAACCATTTAACTACGTAGCCTACTTAACCATAGTAGAAGCACAAAAATCAAAGAAAATGACCAAGTAAAATGAAAGCAAATTAACAAAATCGTGCAGTTTAGTTGCCCTGCTACTGCAGTAGTTATGGTAGCCTAAAGGCACTTTTTACTGTAGTACGAGTGCAACTGAATTTAAAAGGCGGATGGCTTCCCTGCAGTCAAGGCACTCCGCTTCTGAAACGTTCCCGGTGGGATAGGACGCCTTGCAGAGCACGGAGCAAAACCACGTCAGAGCCAGAACACAGCACACACAAGTCCAGTGAGATCATATAAGCAGTTAGCATAAGGCTAACCAACAGTGTGAGTGGCAGAAGTGGGATCTGGACAGAGAGAGAACTTTAAACTTAATGGGTGTTGTCTTGTGTGTACTAAAATGGATACTACTAATAAAACAGTCATTAAATGTAGAATGGTTTCTATCCGACCAGCATTTTCAGATGTTTTTCTAAAAGTTCACAATCCACACTGAATTCCACATTGAAAAATGTGGAATTCTCTTCTTTCTCCCTCTTCAGTTTGTTAAGTGGCAGTTCACAAACAATGGAATTACAGTATTATAGCATTATAGTACCACTATCATGTGGATGGAGAGATGGTGTTTAGACATTATATTGTGTCCCAGTTCTGTGTTATAAACTCACAACAGAAAACTATACACCACGTACTATAGCTATCCCGTAAATGTTGGTAGTTGGAATACTCAGTTGAGAAGCCCAATTTGAACCTAATGATGTCAGTCTAATCATTAGCTTTTTTTTCGTAGCATCATTGTACCCAGTGGCAGGCTAAACATTTTTCACAGACTGGGTTATGGGATGGAATGATGGAATAGAAGGGCAGAACTGCGCAATTCACACCTTTTTTCTTCACTCTCACTACTCCATTGTTGATGGGTGGCTGTGGCTCAGGAGATAGAGCGGGTCGTCTACTAATCGGAAGATTGGTGGTTCGATTCCCGACTCCTCCAGTCCACATGTCGGAGTATCCTTGGGCAAGATACTGAACCCCAGGTTGGGACCTTGTATGGTAGCCCCTGTACCCATTCAGTGTATGAATGTGTGTGAATGGGTGAATTGACTTGTAGTGTTAAAAGCGGATGACTAGAAAGACACTATACAAGTACAGTCCATTTACCATTTGATACCGCTTCTTCTAATGGCATCCAGAATGATGGACACCTTGGCTCAAAAAGCTGAACATATTCTTTCATATTATTTGTTTTGTGCCTGAGGACCCCCTTGAAAATTAGATGGTGCATCTCAAGGAAAAATGAAATAAATAAATATAGTATGTCATCTTGACACAGCTATGGCCTTGGTTTTCAAGAAGATCAATGATGACTCTGCAGTTACATCAGTTATTTACTGTTTCAGTGTCTTTCAGTTTCTGTTTTCAGATGAATGGCTGAGTATACAGTAGAGATTGTGTCAAGGGTCAAGAATTCTTCCTGCTAACCAAGACTGACTCTGTCTCTGTTCAAAGATGTGTTGGGCCTACTTGATCTTTCTCTGACTCCTGGTTAATGACTTTGAACCATTCCAGGGGAAGGTGGGATTTGGCCAACGGTTACAAGGAATGGATGAATAGAATCACATCCTGATTTAGACTAGGACAGACTGAGTCAATCATCAACAGTCAGATCAACAGGGACCACCAGAAGCATCCCAGTGGGTCTCTCTTACATGGCTAGACTGTCAGAACATCTGAACGAAAAAGTCACACAGTCAGCCCATATCACCAACCCTAACTCTAACCATTCAACACCTCAAGATATCTGTGGGTACATCCTACAGACAGGACAACTGCTGAGAAGAAGATTTGAGTGGTATATGACATCACATGTGACAGTGATATCAGTGGAGTCATCAGGTCAAAGTCATCAACCAGGAATCAGTGGACAGACAGAGAATGATTGAGGAGGCCATTTACATCAAATTCCAAAGTGAAAATGCTATGAATGGGATCATCACGCCTTGCCTCTCTCTGTGATTGCAGGCTTTCACTTTTTTTTACCTTCCATTGTGGCTGTTTAGAATAGCTATAAACACATTTGTCTTAAGACACATCGTTCAAAGAATTATTATTGAGCTACCTTAAACCTAAACAAACCTTAACAATAGAGGTAGCAGATCTATCACTAAATATCTATCACTAATATGAATCTTTTTGTAACAGTGATCGGTAATTGGGGGCGGCTGTGGCTCAGGAGGTAGAGCGGGTCGTCCACTAATCGGAAGATCAGCGGTTTGATTCCCGGCTCTTCCAGTCCACATGTCAAAGTGTCCTTGGACAAGATACTGAACCCCAAATTGCTCCCGATGGCTGTGCCAGCACCCTGTGTGGTAGCTTGCAGCCATCGGTGTGTGAGTGTGTGTGAATGGTTCCCTCTGATGGGCAGGTTGGGACCTTGCATGGTAGCCCCTGTACCCATTCAGCGTATGAATGTGTGAATTGACTCGTAGTGTTAAAAGCGCTTTGAGTGGTCAGATGACTAGAAAGGCGCTATACAAGTACAGTCCATTTATCATTTAATTGTTTTGGAAGGAATGGACAAACTACAGTCCTGCTGATAGGGGTGTCGGATCAGGAAGCGATTTTACTGTATGGGTTTTTTTCTGTATAGGTGTAAAGAACAGTTTCAAAGATGGATTAAAAGTCTAAACAAGCCTGATGACACTTTGGTGGATCAGTTTGGTAGTAAACACCTTGGTTGAATAGGCTTCTTTCTTTTAAAATGATGGTTTGAACTGGGTGGCTGGGTGGGGGGCAATATGATTAAAGCTTCTTTTGTTGTCCTTCTTGTTGTTGGGGGACAACAAAGAAGCTTTAATCTTATTGACCAACCCCCACCCCCTATCCTCACCACCACCTTTTTTCTCTCCTGGTCTCATTTGCTCTTGTCACACATGGTAGCACTTAGTGGGCCCTTCAAGGCTGAAGTCTGTGAGCACTAATGAATGGAGCTGCAGCTGCAGAATGCAGACAGGTTTCGGCCACTGAATGGGTGCATGGCCACAACCTGGGAAAGGAAGAAAGTTATAAACTGTGTCAGTTAGCCTCCCCATATAAAATGAAGCCATGTGGAAAATGAAATCCATTTCATCTGAGGAGGACCATGTTTTTTCTTTTCCTCTGCCAGTGTGAACCGTGTATGGTCAGTGTGTGAAACTGTGGCCAATTTGTTAGAGGGATAGTCAGTGGTAGTATCCATAATGTGAATTCCTGTATATTAAATGTTCATCTGTAATTTTCTGTAGTTGTCCCAGTATTTGCTGCTAAGTGTACTGAAGTAGCATATCACATGACATAGTTAAGATATGTCTGAGTAAAAAAAAGAGGTTATAAATGCAGCTGCACTGGGGGTGGAGCTCTGTTGGTCCTCCCCCAGAAAAAAAGGAATTTAAAACAAATTTCCTGCATTTCTACAGCACCTAACCTCTTGGATTAAGTCAAGAAACAGCCACCTGCACTAGTCTAGATCAGTTAGATTGATGGTGCTATGAAAACCAAGAATGCAACAGTATAGCCTATAATTGGGTGGATCAGGACAGGAATCAGAAGAAGAATGACTATTTCATAATTATATATATATATATATATATATATATACACACACACACACATATACATATATATACATACATATATATAGCCTAAAATGTCAGTAGGTTGCAGGCTACTAGGCAATCTTCAAGGTCAATCTTCAAGGGCAAACAATTTATATAAATGAAATAGCCTTACAACACATCAAAATATGATTTGGATAAACCTGGTTAAACAATGTTAAAGCTGAGGCTGAGGAGGCCATCTTCAAAGTCTAACAATTGCAACAAATTTAGATGAATGAAATAACCTCACAACTAACCTAAAAACCTATTATTGGGAATCATGAGAAAGTTTCAGAGAGACAGAGACACAGAGCACCCCCATAACCATAGTAACTCACTCTACTGCCTGTGTGTGCACTGCACAAGGAGAGGGAGAGACGCTGACTGAGATTACTCTGAGCAGCATGCATGTGAATACATATAATAAATTTGTGTATTTCTGGCTTTTACCCCTGATGGTCTGTTCTCTTTTCACGCTATCAGTGTTATCAATTATGAATTTGTTTTTTACTGCGTGAGAAAATGGATGTGTGGCGTGAGAGCGTGTGAAAAGTGTCAATGCGTGAGACTTGGCAGCCCTGCTCGTGCTTCTATGTGCCTTTTTTCTGCCTCTGTCCCGGTTGATTATCATGAAGGCTGCGGTGGAAATTGTAAATTAAAATTTTGACAGCATTTTGGGTGCAAATTCAGGATGCTCATCTCCGCACAGTTACAGTCAAATCAAGCGCACCTACCCTAAACTGATATAACAGCTACGAGTCGCATGTTTTACCTGCAAGACTCGTTCATCGTTTGTGATGTGAAAATGCCAGAGAAATAAAAAGTTTGCATCCTGGTTTTAATTCAGTTATAAAATCTAAACATACCGCGAAGCATCTCTCCTGCCTGCTGCTGACAGCTGTCAGCTGAAGAGTCGACCACACTGGAGGGTAGAGAAAGAGACGGTAGAGACACTGGTATGTGCCTGTTTAAACAGGACTTTAGCTGACTTCACTGCATTTAACTCCGGAGCCTGGAGCGTCAGAGCTTGGAGCAGGAAACAGTCACTCTGCGTCGCGCTGCTCTCCTCCGCTTCCATCATCTCACGCTGATTCATTTTGAAAGAACAATGGCCAGTGGGGAAACTCCAACACTTGGCTGGCCAACCAATGATGTAACTTCATCACTAACTCACTCACTCACTCACTCACTCACTCACTCAATCACGGACAACCGTGGATATAAGGCTGATGCCTGGCCAGTCCAGCAAAAAACCAAGCGGCACTTGTTCTGGGAAAAGAGGGAAATGCAGGTGCATGGTTATTGCTTTTTGCAGCTGAACTCATACTGTAGATATATGTATGAGAAGTATGCTGTACATGGCAGTAGAAATCATTTCAGAAAACGAAGCAGACTATATGTGATTGTGCCATAAGCCTGTAAATAAAGGGAATAGAAATCTGTGCATCCTACTAAGAACATTTTCAGCATGACATTACTGAAATGTGGGCTTGACTTAACTTGTGAATCAGGACTAAGGCAATAGGATGTTTCTGCATTAGACATGGCCCTGCCCCATCATGCACATAACCATTTCCTGCCAGCAATTAACCATTCACTCTGCTCAGGTAGCTGCCTTGTTAATCCTGTGAACAGATCTGGTTGTGGTCATCCTCATCTATCACTGAGACTGTGTGTCACTGTGGTATGAAATAGGGATTCTTTAACAGAGAGTTTAAACATAGACATAGACCATCTTGTTTTTCTTTACAGGAAGAAGAGGAGGAAGAAGAAGAGGCTGGAGAGTCTCCAGAGGAGGATTAAGCTTCTGCACCGTGAAACCTCTACCTCATTCAGCTGTCAGGTCTTTCAAAGACTGCCTTGACCACTTCTTTTTGACTTTTTCCACGTCATTTTACTTGGTTTAACTTCAGTTAGAGAATTTCCAGGTTTTTTTTTTTCAGTTTCTCTTTGGGTGCGGCCACACAGATCTGTCACTGAACAGGCAGATTTATACATACATACAGATATTTGTCTGTATGTTTGATTTCCTTTGATCCATCTTTTACATAGATCATTCAGAATGCAGCAACATGGGAAAGAAAGGTGTGCTGCTGCAAGCTCCTATTGGCTAAACAAATAAAAAGAGAGTTAAGTAGAAAGTTCAGCTCCAGACATTTTGCCTGTTCTCAACACACAGGAATCTGGCAGACAGACATGTCGTCAACCCTGTACAACAAACTGACACTCCTCAATGAGAATCAGCTAAACACAAACAGAGACAGACAGACAGACAGACACAATGACTAAGTGTGGTCACACCCCAAATGTAGGGATTTATAGCTCAGGATCTACAGTGTATCATCATCATCAAATGAGAGAGAGCATTAGCAGGAGGTGCATCATTCTGAAGACTATACTGAGGTGCAGTTACTCTAGCTCTCTCTCGCAAACACAAACAAATACACACTCACTCTGTCACACACACCGCCATTGTTGACTGATCCTCCTTAAAAAAGGTTTTTTTTTGTCATACAGAAATGCAGAACACATGTCTGCTATTACAATATATAAGTGTTGGCTGTAAAACAAGCCTACCCTCCCTCCCCTCACCCAAGCTAGTGTGAGACCACCAAAGACAGGGAGACACACATATCTTTCCTCAGGGCAGTAGTTTATGCATCATGTTGGCTTAGAGCCATTTAGGAAAAAAGATTGCTGTTGTTAGCATTGGCTCAGAGTTAGCTTTAGCATCAGACATCAGACTCCAATACATCACCTTTTATATTTACACAAAGGCTATCTTCCTGTATCTCTCTCTGATAATAATCACCCAATACAAAGTGCAAGTTTGAATTCTTTTGGTGCAAATGTATCTCATGTAACCATGGCCAACTATGCCCTTAATTAAACATTAGTTGAGAATTAGTTTCTTAAATCTATAATTAAACCTAAACTAGGGGCACATTTTACACAATTCCCTTAATGGATAAATGTTAATTATAAAGGATAAAATATTCTAAACCTGTCAGGTAAATTCTACTGATGTGCAGGGATGAAGATATGATTAATGTAAGAGCCAGTGCTGGCAGAAAAATTTAATAAGCATAATACCAAAATCCCTACCACAATGTCAAATCATAGGACAGTATTTCTAAAGAAGATTCTTCAATTTAAATGAAAAGACAGTTTAACAGGACTCTGTGTGTACATTTATTTTTTAGTGGGACGGTTATTTTTTTGAAGAAATACCAACTCTTTCTTAACATTACACATATAGTGTGCAAAGGATGCAGGAGCAAGCTGATTTAACTAAGAGATTACTAAATAAGTTTGAAGTAAAAGGTGTACTTGGGACCTAACAATGGCCAGGAATTCATTGTGCTTCATTAATGCATCCATTTTGCATTAATGAATGTAGAAACTGCTCATTCTTTTGAAGCTTTGCTATTAGGTTGGGGTTTGATAGCATTTTATCCAATCCAGTTTCAGATCCGCTTACTGAAGCTGATTTCAGTATTGAAACTACTTATCAAATCTGAATCCGTTCAAATTTATGTTTAGCGTTTAGCATTCATTAGAGAAAATAATTACAACAAATTCAGCTGTAAAATCTGCTGAAATCTGTAAGCTACGAGGACAGAAACAGTTTTAAGTGGCAGCCTAATTAATGTTCACAACGTGTAACTACAACTTGAAAATAAAATAAGATCACAAAAGATATTTTTATGCCAAAGATGCTCAGTATACACAGTAAAATAAATGCTCATAGTAGCAGAAGTGATGAAATGTTGATGAAATATGATCTGGCACATTGAAATAACAGTAGCCTGTTGACCTTGTCTCACCTTTATCCAAATACTGGAGGTCCTGATTCAGAACTGTTAAGCAGATAACCCTAAATTATTGATATTTCAATCTTCTGCACATCCTTCATCAGAATAATATTATTTGAAAAACAAGCATTGCTTTGAAAAGTTGACCCAAATATTAATGTTTTGTCCAAGTTAGACAAACTTTCAGAAGACATTGCTTTTACAATTCTTTTATTTTGTTCATCTTCAAAGCATAAACTAAAATGAGTAAATAGTCTTATCTAGCAGTGCCTTATATATATATTTAAAGCTTTAATATTGATACACCTAAGGTCTTCTGTCCTTAGGTGGTCCCTACATGGTGGACCCTACATGGTTTCAGTTATGCTTTAACATCAGAGTGCTACATGTCTTTGTCTCCCTGTTATTGGTGGAAGAACACACCTCTTTTATTGGTCTAGATGGTCTAAATGACAGAACCTCTATACATCATATCATTACTCCACAACTAAACTGTTAAACATTGTATTAGACTACTGTATACCATTTCCTCAGATTCTTATTAACAAGCTTGTGTACATAGCTTCATGCATTTTGTTGTCTGCACGACAAAGCTTTAAAACCTTGATTCCATTATTGATGTCACAATGCAAAGAAATTCACAGACTTGGTTTGCCTTGCAAAAAACCTCAAGAACAAAAACCATAAGAACAAACCACACACATTACCTCAAAACACACTTGATACCTGTATTTAGTAGCGGCGTGACATTGTATGACTCATCTCACACTGTCACTCCAGGGAACCTTGAGTTTAAGGAAAACTGATGATATGCCAGGACTTTCTGGTCACTGATATGCAATATCTTCTCATGATTTCAACCTACCTCTGACTCAGCACAACCAGCTCATGAAGTGCACGCTGTTGCTCAGTACACACAAACCAATGCACAGGAAGGCAGTGTGCATTCAGATATTTGATAATGTGTAACTTAATACTGTACATTAAAGCGAGGTCATGCCAGTTGTCTTGTCATGGGGGAATGGCATTTTGTCTGCATCTGTTTTGTTTGATTCAGTCAGGTAAAGCCTAGAAAGAAGTGGAAGTCAGATATGACAGAGCCATGTGCATCAACATTAAAGGAAAATTCAGCTTTTTTACTTCAGTGGCCTTATTTTTTTCGGTTGTGGCCATCTTTCCTGTGCCTTATAACCGGCCAAACAAGCTGTTTTACTCCGATTAAAGCTGAATTTGTAGCATTCCACATGTTTTTGCCCTCTGTGGGAATGTGGGGTAAGTGAAACAATTTTCAAACTGCAACAATGATGGCAGAGCATCTAGAGATGTGCTTCATAATGTTCAAGGCCTACATACAAAATGACTTTGTTACTTCTGTTGAGTAATCTCACGTAATATTATTGGTTGTCAGATAAAGTGTGATTTGCAGTGATTAGCACATTGTTATTAGAAAATAAGGGCTATTATTTGAATGGATAGCTGCATATTCTACATTGCATGCTTTCTGTCCAAAACAAATATAGCAGTGCACAGTTATGAAATCTGAACATCGAACGAGACTCGTCCAAGTTGTGGATTTCAGCTTTAACCACATTATCTGAACAACATTTAATAAGAATTCTACACTGTGATATTATAGTGATATTGAAGCATGGACATTAGTTCTCCACCCTGTAGATTTAAAATTTGTCTGTGAGTTGTTTACAACTTGATCACTTGTCTCGTGATCCCAGACTCTGTTGTAAAGGTCAAAACTATGAAAAGATACACAGGTTGTTAAAAAGACTAACTGAATTTTCCTTAAATTGGAGACAAGCTCTGAAGCCTGTCCAATGGTTGCAATTTCCATCCATATGTCCATATTTTTTAAGGCCATGCAACACTGACAGCCAATTTCAGCTTGTTGTTCCCATACAAAAAAAGTATAAACTACTTTTCTGATGTGAATGATCTAATTTCAGTAGAATACTTGTGAATAACAATGATGCTGCTCTTGTTGAGCGGGGGCATATCCTCAAATATGTTTTTAAATATATTATAAATATATTTGAATATGAGTAAAATCAAAACTTTCTCAAATTAAATGATTGTTACGATGCAGTCTTTACTGTTTGTCTCCATTAACATTTGTGCACATGGTACTGGTACATACCTGACATTTGCTTCTTTAGAGATTCCTGGAAAAGCCTAGATTCAGTGGTCTGTTTTTTATACTTAAAACACAAAAGCAGCTAATGTTATTAAGTACTGTTTTTCTAATTTGCCTTAATGTTAGCTTGTATCTAAACTTTGTAATGAAACATATTTTTCATAATCTGCAAACTGCGACTTCTATTTGACAAACTGTTAACTTGAATTTATTTTGTACTGATTTACACAGTGATTTAATAAGGATCAAGTCTTTGTATGACACTACATGATATAACTACAAAAATGTTTTTTGGGCTTTGAATATTTAGAGTTGATTTTCCTCACTTATGTTCTACCTATATATGTACAGTACCTCAAACAGACGATGATAAAAATGGACTAATCATTTGACAAACACCTACCTCCGGTCTTGAAAAGGAATGATTTTGCCAGTTTACTTTGAGTATGAGTTACACTGACATATGATGTAATCTATATCAGGACTGCAGAAGCTCCTTACTTAAAGTATTGTGTCAGATCATTCAAGCTTCTAATCTCAGTACATTTGGATTTTCACCTTTCAGGTTTTGAAACAGATGTTTGGATTTTGTATATTATATTCATGAATATGTTTTCTTGTTTTTAATTAGTAGATATGGATATACTTGATCAGCTGTTTTGTGTGCTTACACAAATGTGATTTTCTTTTCGATTTTCTTGTTATATGGTTAAACCAGATATATATGGAATTGCTTTTTACCTAGTAATAGGTTATACCATTTTTCACCTGTCACCATGGCAACCTTTGAAAAGTTAACATGGTATTTTGAACTAGGCCAGAGGTAGAGCCTCAGAGGAGCTGCATTGATTGTCAACCTGCTTTCATCAACACCAGTTTAACAGAGGTCGTGGTAAACTCTCATTAACCAGCAACCTGCACAGTGTTTTGGACCATGACGGTACTTTCACAATGACATTTGAATGCAAAGCAAATTTTTACCTTACCTTTACCTTTATTTAAATGTGATACCTGGACTGTTTGTTTATTCATTCCAAACAGCCAGCGTTAAAACTGTACCGATGTTAGCTTTAGATGCTAACTAGCTAGCAACATACACAATAACTATCTTTCCAGCCTCTGACAAAACTCTAAACGTCTTGTAAATTACTTCTGTAATTTCATGAGCAATTGTTATAGATAATGTTTTTTCTGGGCACAGGTACTGAGGCTGAGTGGCTAATGAGAAATATCTGGAATTGGAAAACACACTGCATGTGATAATAGCCTAAGATGCTTAACAGGAAACAATGGATGCAGGTGTTGTGACGCAAATAAACACTGTTGTGTTTTGACCTTAATCCTGCATTTTTTTACTCAAGTAGAACCAATTTCAACTTGCCTAGGGGTCTTTTTGCCTCAAATTGCACAGCCCAGGGCAAATTTGTGTTTGTTCATGTCGGTGCCTGATTTAACATTTGCTACAAATTCAATCTGAAAACACCTTTGTAGTACCATTGCCTTACTGCTCCTACAACAATAGGCCTTTTCTATGGAAGACATTTTCACATCATAGTAGGAAAAGCTCAGGTGTAAAAATTGCAAAGTGGGAGGGTCTGCTGGTTCTGGAAGTGTTTTTCCGCATTCTGTATTCCTATTTCAATTTTTTCTTTAAACGATGTCCTCAATGTTACTGAAGATAGAAACTCAGAACTCTCCTGGATAATGCAATGATCCTACAGGTTTATATTATGACCACCAGGTTCAATTATTCAGCTTTGTTCCTGGGAAATCACATTTTGTCCATGATTTTGGCAGACTGCTAAGAATACTACAATACCCATGAGCCTCGGTCACTGTTGGAGAAGAAGCCATGGGCACGAAACAGACCATAATGAATTCAAAACGCCTCATCACTGAAGTTGTAAATAAAATGTCGCCATAGTTGCTGAATTCACTCTATGTATTATATACTATGTATACTATGTGTATATACTATGTACTATATATGTACTATATACTTATGAATCACATAACGTTGTCTATGGGAAAAAAGATTGGGATTTTTACTTCCAGAACCATGGTGCCTGAAATAGCTCCTTCCACTTTGCAATTTATCCGTTCACAAAGTAAGGCTCACAGTGTCCTCTGCTTCCAGTCCAGTGTTAGGCTAAAGCTAAGCTAAACACACCTCAGACCTATCTCTTTACTGGACAGGGATGAAGCATATCTTGTCTTGCAAACATCAGACAAGTATATATTCCTAAATGTTCTACTGGTAATGTTAGAGAAGCTGGTAGCCCACTTTCAACAATTATAGCTTGCAATGGCATTTTTTGTTGTCATCTAGGTCTAAAATATGGTTTGAAAAACAAGAAAGTAAATAGAAAATAATCTGGAGGTGTTGAATCTCCACCAGTAATGATAAATTAATAAAAGATATCCAGACACTGTGCAGGTAATGTTTTATATAATAATCCAACCAATCCAAACAGAGAGAATCACAGGCTGCTGTACTGTATAAACTGTGTATATTTAATGAGGCAGCCTGATCAGTAGCTTTGAACAAATGGCTTTGAAACAGACAGGCTTCATTATTTGAAGAATCTTTGAACACCACACCATCCATCAGCTAGTCAGACCCCATGTAGACATGATATCAACATGTGATCTGTATCTAGAGATCTTCTCTGGATAAGGAAGAATGCATGTTAATGCACACAGAATGCACTGAAAACAGAAGGCAACTGGATCCAGATAATGTATCCTGATGCAGGTCAGATGATAATACCAGGTGTAAATGGGATCTAAAGATTTGTTTACAAAGGAAGCGTTTCAGCTGCATTTTTCAGTCGTCCGTCTCATGCTCATACAGTCCCCTCCAAAAGTATTGGAACAGCAAGGCAAATTCCCTGGTTTTTGTTATTCACTGAAGACATTTGGGTTTAAAATAAAAAAGATGAGTATGAAACAAGAGCTCAGAATGTCAGCTTTTATTTCCTGGTATGTAGATGTGTTAAACAACTTAGGATATATCACCATTTGTATTACACCACAGAATTTTTAGGTGAGCAAAAGTATTGGAACATGTGACTGACAGGTGTTTCTTGTTGACCAGGTGTTGCCTTTAAGGTTGATTGTTCAAACATTAAATAGCTCTGCACGACAAGTCTACTTTTTGGCCTGAGTTTAAACCTATAAAGACTGCATTTCTTGTTAAAGAGGATAAACCAACATGAAGACCAGAGAGCTGTCTATGGGGGAAAAGCAAGCCATTTTGAAGCTGAGAAAAGAAGGAAAATCAATCAGAGGCATTGGACAAACATTGGGCATAGCAAGCACTGGTGTACTGAGCAACAGACGTCGAACAGGTCGGCCAAGGAAAACAACAGTAGTCAATGACAGAAATATTGTGAGAGCTCTGAAGAAAAACCCCAAAACATCAGTAAGTCACATCACCAACGACCTCTACAGTGCAGGGGTGAAGGTATCACAATCCACTGTTCGAAGAAGACTCCGAGAGCAGAAATATAGAGGCCATACCACAAGATGCAAACCACTCATCAGCAGTAAGAATCAGAAGGCCAGATTGGAATTTGCAAAGTTCCGAGATGAGCCGCAAAAGTTCTGGAACACAATCTTATGGACTGATGAGACCAAGATTAATCTCTACCAAAGTGATGGAAAGACCAAAGTGTGGAGAAAGAAAGGAACTGCTTATGATCCGAAGCATACAAGCTCATCTGTGAAGCATGGTGGAGGTAATGTCATGGCTTGGGCGTGTATGGCCGCTTCTAGAACAGGCTCATTAATATTTATTGATGATGTAACTGTTGATGGTAGCAGCAGAATGAATTCTGAAGTGTACAGAAACATTTTGTCTGCCAATTTATGGAGAAATGTATCCAAACTAATCGGGAGGAATTTTATCATGCAGCAGGACAATGACCCAAAGCACACTGCCAACAAAACAAAGGACTTCATCAGAGGAAAAAAGTGGAAGGTTTTAGACTGGCCAAGTCAATCACCTGACCTTAACCCAATAGAGCATGCATTTCACCTCCTGAAGAGGAGACTGAAGGGCAAAACCCCCTGAAACAAACAACTGAAAAAAGCCTGGAATAGCATCACAAATGAAGAATGCAACAGTTTGGTGATGTCGATGGGTCACAGACTAGAGGCAGTTATTGCAAGCAAGGGTTATGCCACCAAATATTAAATGTTATTTACTTTTAAAATTATTTGTTCCAATTTTGCTCACCTAAAAAATCTGTGGTGTAATACAAACGGTTATATATCCTAAGTTTAACACATCTAAATGTAAATACCAGGAAATAAAAGCTGACATTCTGAACTCTTGTTTCATACTCATCTTTTGATCTTAAACCCAAATGTCTTCAGTGAACAACAGAAACAAGGGAATTCGCCATTGCTGTTCCAATACTTTTGGGGGGGACTGTACTTTCACTACACTTCCTGTGTAGACACTGTGTAACTCACACAACTCCAAGTTTTGGAGCTTGTCCGAATAATTAATTATATATAATTAATTAATAGAGGCCGCTGTTGATAAGCTTTCAGCTCTGAGAGTCTTAATGAAGTTGATATTTTCTCTTCACGATATGTTCTAGTACAATCAAATACACATTACTACCTCCACAAAAGCCTACTTTTACCTCGTTTTCAAATTTAAATACTGTTTTTAAAATTCAGGTATCTGAAAGCATAGGGGGAACATCTTAAAATTTTATATATATATATACAGTTTATTTTGTGGGGGATAAATTTTATAAAACTTTTTCTCTGCCTCTCAGTATTAGGTAAGACTGGACATGTAACCTTTGAAAAGGAGTTTTCTTACCTTATGCAATGTTATGTAGTTAGCTGTGAGGGACTTCCCAGCTCTCCCTCTGCCTTGCTCCTTTCATATCATTTCAAAGGTCTTCTACAGTATCTAACTTTTGTTGATTTCTCTATCCACATAGTACCACTGTCTTGGATTACACTACACAGCTTGCTTGCTTGCTAAACAAAGTCTTTATAGATATTCACTGCATTTTATTCAGCACAATAAAAAGTATGGCATACATAACATCCATGTGTGGGATTTTTATTTCTGTGCTTTTTACAGTTTAGATGAATACTGTGTTTTATTGCCAAGATTTTACTGTGTATTGATAAAAGTTAAATGCACTGTACTTGTATAGCACCTTTCTAGTCATCCGACCACTCAAAGTGCTTTTAACACTGTGTATTAATTCACACATTCATACACTGATGGCACCAATTTGGGGTTCAGTATCTTGCCCAAGGACACTTCGACATGCGGACTGGAGGAGCCGGGAATCGAACTGCCAATCTTCCAATTAGTGGACGACCCGCTCTACCTCCTGAGCCACAGCCACCCCTAAAACAACAAAACACAGTATTCATCTAAACTGATGAATGCTGTGTTTTGTTGAAAACAGAATTAACTATAACTTTTTGGGGCTGTTGCTCCGTCATTAGGTTAGCTGCTGTAGCATTCTCTACACTAAATAATGTATCCTGTCCTTTGAACTGTTGTTCAGAAAACCTCTGCATAAAAATATTTGTCTAATGAGATTAAAGCTTAAATGTGGCCTTAAATTATTTTTACACTATTTTATACATTTATTTTACATATATTGCTAAATCTGCTCTCTGCAAATTCCACACTGCGGAATTCCACTTTATTGTGAGGTAGCTTCAGGAAGTCTTGGTAGCAGCATAGCACTTAATCATGACAAAGCTAGCTGATCTGTATCTAGGCTGGGGCTCTAAAAAATTTAAAAGCTGGTGTGGATACATTTAAAATCTGAAATCTCACAGACTTACTAAATATCTCACCAGAAACAGACTTCTATCTATAGCAAATGCCATGTTAAATTTGAACAATAGTCTGTGTGTTGTTGTGTGTCTTTGTCTGGCAGTGAGTGAGAATAATTTTTATTAGATTTATCAGTAATAATATTAATAATAATAATCAGCAAATTATAATCATAGTAATGATTTTGGCATCCTTTTAATGTGTAATAGCAAAAAAAGATAATCATCATCATCATCTTCAATACTGCTAATAGTATTCTGTTTAATAATAATAATTCCATCCTAATCCTCATCCTACCAGTCTGTGTAATAGCATCCATAACAATACTAATGGTGATGATGACATCACTACAATAATAATAATAATAATAATAACAATAACAATAGCAAGAATAATAACAATAATAATAATTGTTGTTATTATTATTATTAATTATCAATTATTATTATTATTTATTAACACCATCCTCATATCACAAATCATTATAATAATGAGTTAAACAATATTTTGAATCTGAGGAAGGGATGCAAAAATAAAGTAAAACAAGATTAAATATTGATTAATTAATCAAAATGATATAATTACCGTCACCCCACAATAACTGCATAAATTATAATAGTAAAAAGTAAAACTAAAGGGAAATCGGGATTGGGAAGGGGAGAGTCTAGATTAGAATGAACAAATAAAAAAAAACAAAGCAATGATGCCTGTGGAAGAGAATGTCCAATTAAAAAAATTGTAGTGATCACAATGTGTATGTAATGGCATGTGTGTATGAGTGACAGTGTGCATGTTTATTGTGGATGGTGGACAGGCAAAAAGATGAGTGAAATCAGTGCAGGAATTAAGAATTTAGTGTATTCATGAATGGATTCCAGATTATGTCAAAATCAGTGGTTTGTTGAGCGGCTGTCAGAGCTGTAGCTATGGTAGGGTTTTTGAAACTAGGATGGTGTGCGATGGAGTGGCTTATGAATGGTCTGAAATATGGATTTCTTTACATAATGTTTGTTCTATGTCTGTCCAGGTGTTGTCAGATTAATTGCAGTTGATCCATTTTTGAATGTATTGGAGTTGGTGCACAATGAAGTAATAGAGAAAGTTTGGTCCTTCCAGACCTCCTTGGGTTTTGGATTTTTCTAAAGTGGCTAGTTTGATTCTGGGTGTCTTGTTTTTCCAGAACTTTGAGATGATGGAGTCTAGGGATTTGAACCAGGAAGGTGGGGGCTTGATGGGTTATTTGAGAATAGGTAGTTTATCACGGGTAGTAAGGTCATTTTAATTGTAGCAATTCTGCCTATTGGTAGATTCATCCAACGCTGAAGGTTGTCCTCTACTGTTTTGAGAAGTGGGTTGAAGTTGAGATTGGCTAACTCTGACAGCCTGGGGTAAATGCTGACTCCCATGTGTTATATTACCAGTGGGCAAAGGAGAGGTGGTGATTGGACTGCCACATCCCAGCTATTAGGGCTGAGTGGGAGAATGGTGGATTTAGACCAGTTAACAGTGTAGTCTGAGATTTTAGAGAAAGTGTTTATGAGGGTTTCGGGTAATGAAGAGGAAGAGTTTTGTAGGTAAAGTAGAATGTCATAAATGCTGACCTCACAGTGTATATTTTTTGTTTAGATTCCTATGTGTGTTTTTGATTGATAGCTGCAAGTGGTTCAATGAAGATGGCGAATAAAGATGGGGAGAGTGGGCATCCTTGCCCAGTACCCCTGTGCAAAGTGAAGTGTTGTGATATTAGTCCATCGGTGGTGATTGTGGCCATTGGTGATGTGTACAAAACCCTCACCCACTGGATAAATGATTTCACTTTACTTTATCGAATGGCTTTTCTGCATTCAATGACATTATGGTTGTTGGTGAGTTTGTGTGAGATGTGTAATGGATTAATTTAAATATTCTGCATAGGATGTTAGATGAATGTCTTCCTTTAATAAAGCCAGTTTGGTCTGAGTGGATGATAGATGGAATGTTTCAATTCGTGGTGCCTGGGCTTTGCTAATGATTTTTGTGTCTGTGTTGATGAGAGATAGTGGGTGCTTGATGGGGAGGTAGGGTCTTTATAGGGTTTTAGTAAAAGAGAGATTGTAGCAGTGTTTATGTCAATGGGAACTTTGGATTTTTGTTTAATTTTAGCTGTTAATCTGCTGAAAATGGGGTATTCCTAGAGTATTCCAGAAGTGTTTATAGAACTCAGCAGGGAAGCCACCAGGTCCTGGTGATTTATTGTTAGACATGAGTTTGAGTGCATTGTGGAATTCTGTTTTTGTTAACAGTTTCTCAAGTGCATTTGCTTGGTCTTCAGTAAGTTGTGGTAAATCAATATTGCTTTTGTGTCAATGTCTTCCTGGCTTTGTTTATGTATTGATGAGTATAGGTTGGTATAAAAATCTTTAAAGGTCTTATTTATTTCCTCATGTGTCTGACCAATCTTCCCTGCTGAGTTCATAATTGTTGGGATTGTTGTTTTTTCTTTGTTTTGCTTGATTTGGTTGGCCAGGTGTTTTCCAGATTTATTACTGTATTCAAAATGTTCATGTCTGAGTCTGTGTAGGAGAAACTGAATTTTTCTATTTGTGTGTTCATTAAGTTGTAATTTGTATTTCCGTAAATCATTCTGTATTTGTGCTGTGGGATTATTTGCGTTAAAGTTCTCTAGTTCTTTAATCTTTTGTTCTAAGAACATTTCCTGTTTGTTGTCTTTCTTTTTCTTGTGTGTGGAATGTGATATGATATGATTTTTCCTCTTAATACCCCTTTCCCTGTTTCTCAAAGTAGCGATGGTGCTATTTCCAGTGAATCATTTATTTCAAGGAAGGAAGCACACTCTCTCTAAATATAATTATCAAAGTCGGGGTCATCAAGTAAGGGTGTATTAAATTGCTATCCGTTAGATAGTTTGCAAGAATGGTTGATATTCCAGATGAGGGAGACAGGAGCATGATCACTTATGGTAACGGGGTGTATTAGTATGTGTGAGATTTAGGAAATAATTGAGTTACTGGTTAGAAAGAAGTCAATGCAAGAGTAGGAGTGATGAACTGGTGAAAGGAATGAAAATTCTGTAGTGGTTGGGTGTTTTAATCGCCAGCCATTGCCAAGACCAAAATCACTCATGAACTTTTTAATTGTTTCTGCGGATTGGCAGTTACGTGTATTGTTTAAATTGTTAGACCTGTCTAATGATGGGTTAATGACTATATTGAAATCTGCTATGATTATTATTGTGGAGAGTGAGGTAAAAAAGGTGCGGTGACTAAATTGTGGTGTTTTTTCTATGGAATGTAATGTCATTTACTGTGTCCAGGGAGATTTGGAGGTGAGCGATCATAAATTCCTTTGTCAGCTGTTCTGTGTTGTCATCATCTGTTCGCTCTGGGATACCAGAAAAAAACAAGGTTATCTCTCATGCTGCATGATTGTCGATCGAGTATGGTTTCTTTCATGTCTTTGTTTTCTTCTTAGCAATGGAGGTGAGCTGAGTTGTGAGGGAGGTAATGAAGTGTAAGTGTAATAGTAAGTTGCTGATCTGATGCTGTGTGACTGCAGGTATATACAGTGGGGCAAAAAAGTATTTAGTCAGCCACCAATTGTGCAAGTTCTCCCACTTAAAAGATGAGAGAATTTTCATCATAGGTACACTTCAACTATGAGAGACAGAATGGGGGGAAAGAATCCAGGAAATCACATTGTAGGATTTTTAAGGAATTAATGGGTAAATTCCTCGGTAAAATAAGTATTTGGTCACCTACAAACAAGCAAGATTTCTGGCTCTCACAGACCTGTAACATCTTCTTTAAGAGGCTCCTCTGTCCTCCACTTGTTACCTGTATTATTGGCACCTGTTTGAACTCGTTATCAGTATAATAGACACCTATCCACAATCTCAAACAGTCACACTCCAAGCTCCACTATGGCCAAGACCAAATGGCCTGTCAAAGGACACCAGAAACAAAATTGTAGACCTGCACCAGGCTGGGAAGACTGAATCTGCAATAGGTAAGCAGCTTGGTGTGAAGAAATCAACTGTGGGAGCAATTAGAGAAAATGGAAGACATACAAGACCACTGATAATCTCCCTCGATATGGGGCTCCACGCAAGATCTCACCCCGTGGGGTCAAAATGATCACAAGAACGGTGAACAAAAATCCCAGAACCACACAGGGGGACCTAGTGAATGACCTGCAGAGAGCTGGGACCAAAGTAACAAAGGCTACCATCAGTAACACACTACGCCACCAGGGACTCAAATCTAATCTAATCTATCTAAAATCTAAAGTTTGCTAGAGAGCATTTGGATGATCCAGAAGAGGATTGGGAGAATGTCATATGGTCAGATGAAACCAAAATAGAACTCTTTGGTAAAAACTCAACTTGTCGTGTTTGGAGGAGAAAGAATGCCGAGTTGCATCCAAAGAACACCATACCTACTGTGAAGCATGGGGGTGGAAACATCATGCTTTGGGGCTGTTTTTCTGCAAGGGGACCAGGACGACTGATCCGTGTAAAGGAAAGAATGAATGGGGCCATGTATCATGAGATTTTGAGTGAAAACCTCCTTCCATCAGCAAGGGCATTGAAGATGAAACGTGGCTGGGTCTTTCAATATGACAATGATCCCAAACACACCGCCCGGGCAACGAAGGTCCTGGAGTGGCCTAGCCAGTCTCCAGATCTCAACCCCATAGAAAATCTTTGGAGGGAGTTGAAAGTCTGTGTTGCCCAGCGACAGCCCCAAAACATCACTGCTCTAGAGGAGATCTGCATGGAGGAATGGGCCAAAATACCAGCAACAGTGTGTGAAAACCTTATGAAGACTTACAGAAAACGTTTGACCTCTGTCATTGCCAACAAAGGGTATATAACAAAGTATTGACATGAACTTTTGTTATTGACCAAATACTTATTTTCCACCATAATTTGCAAATAAATTCTTTAAAAATCAGACAATGTGATTTTCTGGATTGTTTTTTCTCATTTTGTCTCTCATAGTTGAGGTATACCTATGATGAAAATTACAGGCCTCTCTCATCTTTTTAAGTGGGAGAACTTGCACAATTGGTGGCTGACTAAATACTTTTTTGCCCCACTGTAAGTTTAGTTCTAGGGCTGATTATTAAGCCTGAGTTGAACATGGCTGCAACTCCACCTCCTCGGCCAGTGTCACGAGGAATGTGAGTATTAATATGGCTGGGGGGAGTCAATTTATTTAGACATATAACATATTCTTCATGACACAGCCAGGTTTCAGTAAAACAAAATAAGTCAATATGATAATCTGAGTTTAGATCGTTTATTAATACGGCTTTAGATGACAGAGATCTAATGTTTAAGTGTGTTTATGTTTTATTAGATTTTTATGAATGAATCTGATTACTTTAGATTTAATTGATTCAAGTGGTCGGGGGACAGACACAGATTCTATGTAGTTTTGGGTGGGTAACTGCTCTAATGGAAGCACAAAGAAGCATTTAGGACTGCAGCTCTGCCTCCTGGTCTCAACTCTGGGTTGTCATGGTTTTGGTCTAATTTACTCAGCCATATTTCTAGATATGAGAGCTGCTCCATCCAAAGTGGGATGTATGCCGTCTCTCCTAATCAGACCAAGTCTTCCCCAGAAAGTCCGCCAATTGTCTATAAAGCCCACATCGTTTGCTGGACGTGGTGTCTCAACAGCCAGCGGTTGAATGATGACATGCGGCTATACATGTCATCACTGGTCAGATTTGGCAGGGGCCCAGAGAAAACTATGGAGTCCGACATACTCTTTGCGTATGTACATCCAAATTGGAGTGACCTCCAATTGGCGTAATCGAGAGTCATTCCCGCTGACATGGATAAAAATCTTATCATATTTATGCTTATCCTTAGCCAGCAGTTTTAAATTTGATTTTATGTCGCCCGCTCTGGCCCCAGGAATGCATTTGACTATGGTCGCCGATGTCGCTAAAATGTAAATCGGATGATGTTTGTCCTATAAGGATGACTTCCTGTTGTCAATAGGTGGCGCTATAACTATGACTCAATATTGAGTCATCAAGCCTGTGAAAGGTCCAGTGGAGTTACAACAACTTCCTGTTACATGGCGAAACATTGAAGTTTGCTGCATCACTACGTCAAGGGCATTCGATGAAAACTCAAGATTTTGATAACTTTTCTTCACAAAGGTCTTTAGATGGCACCAACCAAATCTGAAGTTGGTTGGGTTAAATCTCTAGGAGGAGTTTGTTAAAATACGCCTGCAAATGGCAAAAACTACACAAAAATTGCAAAGTATATTCAAAATGGCCGACTGTCAATTAAAAAATAAAACAAAAACTTATATTTCACCCACTGTTGAGGGGGTGGTGTAAACATGTCAAAAAAAGACTGTTTCTATTCTCTTAAAAATATTAAGCTTTTTTTTTTTTAATTGGAGAGGCTGAGTAAATGCATGGTCCTGAATTAAACTTTTATGTAAGAGGAATGCAGCTAATTTGGTTGCATATCAATAAATATGAAGTAACTTAATTAACATTACCTAACTTACACATAGACCAGGTCAAGACCGTACTCATTTATTTACAGAGACCCAACAATACCCCCATGAGCAAGCACTTGGCGACAGCGGTAAGGAAAAACTCCCCTTCCACGGGAAGAAACCTCAAGCAGAACCAGGCTCTAGGTGGGCGGCCATCTGCCTTGACTGGTTGGGTTTACAGAGAAAGAAGGAGGGAGGGGGATGGAGGAAGGGGAGAGGGGGATGGGGTGGAGAGAGACACAGAGAAGCATAATAACAACAATAACCATAACAACAATAATAGAAGTAGAGCTATGACTATAATAATAATAGCAATAATAGCCGTAGCAGAAATGGAAGCAGGACATCCACAGGACCACGCCACAGTCCCCACGGCCATGGCCCACCGTTCAGGCACTGGATCTTCTTATGAGTTCTTCCCTGGGGTCTCTGTGCTTTCTCGTCTCACAGGAAGATCCGGTGGGCCATGGCCGAGGGGACTGTGTCTAAGTTTTGCGTGGATGGAGGATTCATCGTTAACGTGTACAAACTGAAGTCGATCTGAAAAATAGGATTTAAACCAGCTTAATGCAGTCCCTTTAATACCAATTAAATGTTCCAGTCTCTGTAACAGGATGTGATGGTCAATGGTGTCGAATGCTGCACTAAGATCTAACAAGACAAGTACAGAGAGAAGTCCTTTGTCCGATGCAGTTAGGAGGTCATTTGTAACTTTCACCAGTGCTGTCTCTGTGCTATGATGCGCTCTAAAACCTGACTGAAAATCCTCAAATAAACTATTGTTATGTAGAAAGTCACATAACTGATTGGCAACTGCTTTCTCAAGGATCTTAGAGAGAAAGAGAAGGTTATATATAGGTCGATAGTTGGCTAAAATGGCTGAATCCAGTGTAGGCTTCTTAAGAAGAGGTTTAATTACAGCTACTTTAAAGGACAGTGGTACATAGCCTGTTACTAGAGACAGATTGATCATATCTAGTAAAGAAGTGCTAACTAAAGGCAAGACTTCCTTAAGCAGCCTAGTTGGGATGGGGTCCAAGAGACAGGATGAAGGTTTAGAGGACGAAATCATTGAAATTAATCCACGAAGGTCGATTGGAGAGAAACAGTCTAAATATATATCGGGTTTTGTAGCTGCCTCTAAGGTTCCTGAATTGGAGTGTGAATCAGTGCCTGTTGAGGGCAGGAGGTGATGAATTTTGTCTCTAATAGTTAGAATTTTGTCATTAAAGAAGCTCATAAAGGCATTACTACTGAGAGCTATAGGAATACATGGATCAATAGAGTTATGACTCTTTGTCAGCCTGGCCAAAGTGCTGAAAAGGAACCGAGGGCTGTTTTTATTCTCCTCTATTAATGATGAGTAGTAGGCAGCTCTGGCATTACAGAGGGCCTTCCTATATGTTTTAAGACTGTCTTGCCAGACTAAACGAGATTCTTCCAGTTTGGTGGAACGCCAAATCCTTTCAAAATTTCGCGATGTTTGCTTTAATTTACGGGTTTGGGAGTTATACCATGGAGCTAGCTTCTTATTATCTTCCTTTTTAAAGGGGCGATAGAGTCAAGTGTTGTTCGCAGGGAGCCTGCGGTACTATCAACAAGATAATCGGCTTCAGAGGGACTAAAGTTAGCATAAGACTCCTTAAGACTGATGATCTATGAAGTGTGAACTAATCACATAAAGTCATAGTGACTTAATTGTTAATAGTGAGCAACAGGAATTAATGATACATCCTGCATTAATTCATACGTTAAATCATGAGTCATGCATTAGTTAAGCATTACTTAAGTATATGATTTGTTCCCTGATTATATAGTATTACTGAATTTTCAGTGTCGTATTGTTACTTTTTCCTTAAGTAAAGCACCTGAATACTTCTTCCACCACTGTTCATATTTAGAGTGTAAGCTTTGAAAGCATAATGTTAATAGAGGATACCCATGCAAAACAAAATAAACCAATTAATGACAAACAAAAGCTGCATCAAAGCACTTTCATGTGATATGATGCACAGTTCAAAGAATATACACACTAGTCAGAAATATCCTAGCAAGAGAACTGCAATATTTAAAATAAAATTTTAAATCTCAAATGAACCACTGCACCATGACATTTAAATAGACTAATCAGGAAATGGTCACACGGCATTGTGCAGCACATTCAACCCTCATTCCAAAATAGTTTTCTCTATAAGCTTGATATACCCAAAAAATAATGTACTAAAAAAATGCACTGAAATATTGCAAAGTATGTTTCAAGTACATGTATATAAATGTGTCATTTCATGTATATTAATTTTATGCTATCATGAAATACCCAAAACTATGATACCTGCATGACTGATCACCACATTTTGGGGCAATAGTGTGCAGCTGAATGCTGTTTGGATGTGTTGAGAGTATTGCTTATTTTTTTACTCTCATTTTCAAAGAAAGAAAACATTTGTGTATTTGTTCTTAAAGGTGTTATTTTTGAATGTTTATTTGTAATTTTATTTTACCCAATAAAACATGATATTCATTGAAATCTATTATTCATAAGTAGTGGACTCAATTCAGTGTATTTTAACAGTGTATTTAACAGTATTACTTCAGTCTATTTGTAATATGAAACTTAATGTCTATGTCTCTGCCGATGGTATGTACTAGCATTAAATACAGAGTAACCTTTGTTGCATATCATACCCATCTCCCTCTCACCTTGTTTCCTGCCCACCTCCTCCCTATCCCCTGTCCAATAAAGACAAAACTGCCAAAGAAAATAAATTAATACATAATTTGAGATTACAGTAGTATTGTAAATATAAGCAGTTTTGTTGTACACTTAAAGTGTATTGGAAATGCAAGCCATATGTAAAAATACTACTTGACTAATGTAGTAGTAGACTAATGTAGATATATTTGTAATCTGTTAATGTTAGATTTTATGTACACTCAAAGTACATTTTACATTATAAAAGTATTTCAGTTTTACTGTAAATTAAGGAACAGCATTAGCGAACATAAAATTTCTACATTTCCTGTATATTAAGTTCACTTAAAGTTTTTCCATTTTAGCACAGTCAAGGATACTTAATACAATTAAAGTTTGGCTTTTGTACAATTTTAATACTATTTAAGTGTAATAAGTACAAAAATATTTGTTCCATTTTAGTGCACTTTAAGTACACTATTTAAGAGTCTGGATGCAAGTACACTTTACTGTGCTGTAGCATACTAACATTTAGTATACTAAATTTACTACAGTATATATTAGTATATTATTTTTTCACTGGGAATCTCAGAATTACCATGCATATACATGTACTTTTGCTCTCACGTACACATCTGAAACCAAACTCATTCACATACTGTACTGAAAACCACACACACATACAAGTGAAATGCTTTTACATACACAACTGAAACTCTCACACAAACAACTGAAAAATTATATGCTTACATACACAACTGAAATGCTCTCATTAAAACTATTTAAAAACCTTTTACACATACTAGTAAAATGTGCTAATATACACAGTTAAAATGCTCATATAGTATTGTGAAATCCTTTTATATAAACTGTTGAAAAGCTTTCCCACATACTAATAAAATGTGCTAACCACACACACACACACACACACACACACACACACACACACACACACACACACACACACACATACAAGTGAAATACCTTTACATACACAACTGAAACACTCTCATTAAAACTATTGAAAAGCTTTCACACATACTAGTAAAATGTGCTCATATACAGTTAAAATGCTCTCATGGTATTGTGAAATCCTTTTATATAAACTATTGAAAAGTATTCACAGTTGCTATTGAGAAAATAATTTTGTATGATGCCATTTTAGTATGTTGTATGAGAGGATTTCAGTTAAAATGGAAGGCATTTCAGTTGAACCAGAAGGTAACTGAGAAAAGAGAGCATGTTTTTCATTCATTAGTGACACTGATGTCTACTCAGCAGCCTGCAAGTACCCTAACCGAAGCAGCGGCATTACTAAACAATACAGATGTTACTCATTTTGTTTGTCTTCTTTACTGCCGTGTTACCACAGTGCTGCCACGGTGGTAAAAGAAGGGGCTGCACTAGATAACTGTAAATGCTGGCAGCAGAGTGCTTGAATCCTGCTGACAGGATTTTAGGATAATACCCCTTCCAACCACAATTTCTGCTTGATAACTCCACCAGAAGTGAAGTAACACGTCTTTCATTTGTATAAACATGTATAAACCTAGGCCACATGGTGATGCTAATGTTAAAGCTATCACTAATGAATGCAGGCGTTAGATCATTGAAAACATTCATCTGTAATTTAGAGGGTTTCAGCGACATTTGGGACATACAGTTAACTGTATACGTTTGTTAAAACAAAGAAAGTGATGAAACAGACTCACCTTTTCTCCAGATTCTTCTAGACAGGAAGTTGAACCTGTTGCAGCAGACCGGTATAGCGACAGGTCATCCTAGCTACGTGACTGCTTCCAGGTCAAATATTTCCACATTTTTAAATTAATTGGTCTTTTTTCCCCTATATATTATTCAAGATATATACCTTTCATGTCAGGTATTAGCCCAATACCAACTTCTTATATTCAGAAATTAAATGAGAAATCATTAACATCATCATAGCGTCTTCCAGAAGAACCATTTGCTCTTATTTAAAATAATAAATAATTAATATAATAAATAAGATTGCCTTAATGATTTTAGATGTCATCTTCTCCTTATTTGTAATACCTAGCAATTTAAAACAATTTACAAAATCCATCGTAAAAAAAAAGTATATGAGGGTTTGGAGCCTTTCCACTTTAATGTGTGATTATGGTATTTGCCCATAATTATTATGACATTAACCAAATCAGATATATTAGATGCAAGATAAAAATAATCTAATGTGGAAGAACTAAAACACTGGGATATTATTAATTTTTAAAGATAGCCAGACATGGATGTTATTCTAAAAACGTTTACTTTCAGAACATGTAAAAAAGATGTTCTAAGGTTTCTGTTTCCAGTGTGCAAAAACAGCACCGTTCATGTTCAACTCTTAATCTATCTAATCTCTAAACATCAGAGTAGAGTTGTAATGTGTTAGCTTTGGGGGCAACCAGGAAATATAAATACCAAGCAAAGGTGTTTTTCACATATGAGGTATCTAACTCACAAGTATGAGCCTGAATTCTAGCCTCATGGTGTCCAAAAAATGCTCTTCTACATAACACCTTTTTCTGTGGAACAAATCCAGCTCCTCAATCCCAATGGTGGGAAAGGAATTGGGTCTGTCATAGTCCCTCAAAATGTTCTGTATTAAATATAGAAAAGCGAGACAGGTGGCTCTACAGACCATTTACAAAAATAATGGGTTTTATTTCTCCAGATAAAATTAAAAATTACAGAATTTCCACATTTTACTGTCTTTGTGGTAATAAATAAAGAATAATAGGGGTATATTAAATGTGAAATACCCTCTGACTTGGACAACAGGATTCTACCAAAAATGGATACATCTCTTAAAAGCCAGAGGTTTAAGGATAACTTGATGCCGCTAGTTTAGAATAAATAACTTCTATAATACTTTCATTTTTATTCATTACAATTCCAAGGTATTGAACCTCCTGTTTCACCACAATGTCAAAAATCCTATTACTTTCACATGAATGAATTGGTAGTAATTCACACTTCTTCAGGAATGTTCAAGTGAGTCGAACACTTTAAATAAATCCAGAAAAAGGACAAAATTATTATTATTTATGAATTAACGTTAATCAAGCATATCAAGGACACTCATGTATGATTATGAAAATACCATGTCGAAGTGTCCTTGGGCAAGATACAGAACCCCAAATTGCTCCTGATGGCTGCCCCAGCACCCTGCGTGGTAGCCTGCTGCCATTAGTGTGTGACTATGTGTGTGAATGGGTGAATGTGGCTTGTAGTGTAAAAGCACTTTGAGGGGTCGGAAGACGAGAAAGGCACTATATAAGTGCAGTCCATTTACCATTTACCATTCAATAAAAGCTGACTAGTTTTCCTCAATAATCTTAAATACTCATGTTGGTGAAGTTACACTTAGATGTGGGCAGTATTTCTCTTACATATATTCTACATATGTATTGCAATTGCTTTTCACCATTTTGTAATTTATTTATTAATTCTCAATTTAATTTGTATTAAGATACATCAGAGAACAGTAATTGTGATTTTTTAAAATACTCAAAATATGTTCACCATCATTGATCTAAAAAATTGTATCACAAATTGTTTCTATAAAAATATAATCAAAAGCTAGGAATAATAGCTTCCGTTCGCTACACTCAATGATGAGGGAACCCAAAGAAGAACAGTCCTCTCTGGAGCTTTATTCAATCACCAAGCTCCTCTTTGCGATATTTAATACCAAAGTCTATCTAAAAAGAAGTCACTCACTTGGCCAAAAGTACAGCTTTAGTTAAGAACCAATATGACATGCATATGCATTAAAAAGTGCACACTGAAAGTGCTGCCATTTCCCCCTCTTTTATCGGATGCAAACAAAAGTTGGTGTGTACATTCAGGACATAGTGCTGGATGTCTCCACTGAGTTTAATCAGGATTCACCCAAGATAACTTGAGTTATGTCCATTTCCTGCTAAGCCCCACACTTTGCAAAGATTTTTGATTGATGGCGGCCATGTTTTTTGACAGATTTTGCTCATTTATAATAGTTATGTGTATGTCAGTCCCACAATGTTGTATACCAAATTTGCTGTTGATAGAGTCAAAATTAAAAAAGTTCTATTCATTTGACTGTTTTTCATTTTATGCAATTTAGCAAAAAATTAAAGCTGCGAGCAGCAACGAGTGGATTTCAGGCTTCAAAAAGTCAAGGAAAGTCACTTCAGCTAGTTGAATTCTGTTTTAAGAAGGAGTGAAACCAATCACACACTTGTTTCATCATCACAAAGCCTGCAGCAATGAAATTCAGTGTGTATGCTCAGGAGATAGTATTGGATGTCTCCAGTGAGTTTGATCAGGACTGCTCAAAGGCATCTTGAGTTATGATATGTGATAGGCCACGCCCATTTGCACCAATCAATATGGCACTTCAGATTTTGGTTAATACTTGCCCCCAGGGCATGCACACCAATTTTGGTGAAATTCTGTAAACCGGGTTGTCAGAAACGCGTTTGTGGTGTTTGTGGCACCCCCTATGGGTCAGGCTCAAAATGCTTTGGTAGACCTATTCCCAATCATGGTCTAAAGTTATGTACCAAGATTTATGATGAGTGGACAAATGGTTATTGAGTTATGGCCAATATTCACTAAGCCTTGCCCTTTGCAAAGACATTTTGGTTAATGGTGGCAATGTTTTTCGACCGATCTTGCTAATTTGTAATAGAAAGGTGTATCTCAGTCTCCCAAGTCTGTATACCAAATTTGTTGGTCATCTAACTCCTTCGGAGTTTGAACCCTATAATAAACTGGCACAAATATAGAAGGGTTCCATGCCTTCGGGGGTTTGAACCCTAAAAAGACACCTGATCCAAAACGGGACCTACATCTGGGCACTACCTGACCTGGTTATGCTGAATATAATTTGGACTCAGCTCGACTCTGGTCCCAATATTAGGAATCCGAGTGGACCTGTACTTGAAGCCTCTAGGGAAGAGTAACCACTTATTAGACTTTTGATGTTGTTGAAATGTACCAGTTAATTAATAATTTACATACTGCAATTTATACTAAGGTTGACACTGTAATGGCTCCAAATTATCTGTCACTTTCTGCAATGTTTCCCCTTTCTGACTAGTTATGGGATTTATAGTGAGAGAGCCTCATACAGGAGCACCACTTGTTGGGAGGTGCATTGATTGTAAGCTGGTTATTAGCAGTTATTAATAATTATCAGATAATTATTAATTAATAAAAATTTAATTATGAATATGAATTAATAATACGGGGCACCACCCAGAAACCGGGACCAATAACCAAACAATAAAGATAGTCTCATTAACAAGGTTCACTTGGGATGCTAATCTCTGAGGGATATCAGCATCCACAACTGAACAGTCAAGGTATGAATTCGAGCTCTGACCCTCTTTCTCAATCAGCCACCTTTTACAATAAATGAGCACAATAATTACAAAAGACTTCTCTTTAAAGATATAGCAGTGTTTATTAAACAATAGCAAAGTTAACAAGTTAGCAAATGCTTTGATCAATAAGACACTCCTAAAATCTAATACTACCTAAGCAATAACACAGCTATATACAATGGAAACACATGCAAGCTGGAGTGTGCATGTGTGTGTGAGTGTAGATGGGGGTGGGTGTGTATGTGTGTGTGGGCGTGTCTCTGTGGGTGTAAACAAAATGGCGACTGTGATCTGTGAGATGACGTCACGCGATCTCAAGGACAGCGGGCGTGATCTTGCGAGATGGAGTCACGTGATAGCCGAATAGTGGCTACAACTGTAGTGTCGGGTTTCTTCTGTCCTGGTCCGGCTCGGATACGGACGGGGCCGTCGGCGCTCTGTTGGCGGGGTTGAAAATCAAATTGTATACGTCTACATTATTGAAAGATGTGTAACATATTACAAAACTTCGTTTTATAATTAAATGAGAGTGCCGGTTTAATGATGGTAGAACGCCACGTTACTGCTTTGTGAAAAGATTTTATTTGCTGTAAATACTGCAAAACTAGAGGGCACAATCATGTAATCAGAGAATTTAAAATATACATTTCTTCCTTTTGGTTTCTGCTTTTTCCTCAAAGGAAAACATAGGACAGAGCAGATATGTATGCTGTAGAAGATTAATTTCAGTTTGACTTTAAGGATTCTAACGAATTCATGCATATCAGAAAATCATTCAATCATTCCCTCTGTGTTTTGTTTTTTTTAAATGTACCACATTTTTCAGATATTTATGTAGTTAAACAAAGAAAGAGACAGACACAGGTTATCCTCAGAACTACCCTAAGACAATGGAGGTGAATGGATTTTGTGCTGCACAAAGAGAATGATATTTGAACATTTAACAGCCATGTCATGAACAGTCCCAGTTCCTCACAGGTTTTCTGAGCTTTCAGCTGACCTCACTGTCAGCTGTTTTTTTTTTATTTGAACTGCTTTATACTGAAGAAACTGGAGAAAACTGCAGTGAAGTCTGAGCATTAATGCAGAAAACAAACAGTTCAAACTTATACGGACTGTAACAACAACATGACAAATGTTTCCTTGGTAGAGCATAAAAGTATCTGTGAATGAATAAGATATGGTGCCTTCTGCCAGCATACCATTGTCTACTGTGGTAACTGGATCCAGTGTGATTGCTGGAAGTAGCTGTTGACTGCTATGAGTCAGACAGGTGACATACAAGAGTCTTTTGCCTGTTTCCCTCCTACACACCCTAAAACTGAGAGGATGTTTTTGTCTCTGGTTTCCACAGTCAGAGCTAACCATAGCAACCTCTCCCTGCTCAGTGTGGGGGACTGCAAGGTGAGTGTGTGTGTGAAAGCACTGAGGCTACACTGGTGGGAGGATTTGTGGTGTCTGAAGTATGTGCTGGTTTGAGTTCAAAATGTCTTTCCAAAAGTCTTAGTGTGAGAGTGAGTAGAGACCCAGAGAGAAATGCAGCAGTGAAAAAACCTATGAGGCAGCCTTGCGTTTAACCATGAAGGTTAATTCTTCAGAAATTTGACAAAAAACATGTCACAAGGTCCATTTATTTGTTTTCAGTGGTGCAGGGCTGGCCTGGGCTATGTTGGTGCCCTAGGTGAGATTTTAGATTGGAGCCCCCGCAAAAATGCAACAATAGCATCTCCAGTACACAAACTTCAAATATGAATTCTGTCTTCCAGACAAAAAGGCAAGTGGGGGTCAATGTGCCATTCATTGAGTATTTGGTGGCATGGCCTGAGGTAGCACAACAGCAAAAACTGACCAGTAAGGCTTGAAAAACAAACCAGATCAAAACCCATACATGTCAATGGGGAAAAAAAGAGAGTGAAAACGCTAAGAAGGGAGAACAAGCCCATATTTCCAAAAGTTGTTTATAAGCACACAAAAAAGTTCCACTCATTTGGTGACCCCCACCTCATTTGGTACCCTAGGCAACCGCCTATATGGCCTATGCCCCTGCAGTGGTAGATGAAGTTTGCTCAACTTGGGAAGAAAAGCAAAGGTGCACATGTCTGAAGGGGCATGCAGGGCCAATGACTACAAAGAGTCAATAATGAAAATCCCAATGCAATTTAAGAGCAGGTCAGACACTGCCAACTCAACCAGAACCAACAGAAGCATTGACAGTGGTAAGGAACGCTACATCAGTGAATCAGCAAGGACCCTGATCAAGAGACTGAATGAACAGCAGTAACAGACATCAGACCAAAACCACTCACAGTATCCACTGGGAAGAGCTCAAAGGTCATCGACCAGGAATCAGAAGATGACCGGACAAAAATCAAGGAAGACATTCACATCAAACACCAGAGGCCATCTTTGAACAGAGACAGGTTACAATTTCTCCCCATATATGACCATCTATTATAACATGACATTATTAAAGCTCAGTCAATTGTTCTTGACATTTAGTTGAAGTTTATCATTCCATTTCTGACAGGTGTTTATAAATCCAGGGGTCAACCAATTTGTAAAAGGAATGATAAAAGCTATACATATTTTCATTTATTTTTCTATTTTTCAATATTCCTAGTCATGAAGGGGCTACTGTTGATTCTGTTGACAACCTGCAGTCTCCACTCCCTCACAACCCTGCTGCAAAATCCAGCTGATAATAGCTTAGCTTGTTGTTCTTTTGTAATACAGTGTACTGGCATCTTGCTGGTGACCAGTTTATAAATATTTTCAGCACAATGCTACGAAAAGCAAAATGGATGTCCAATGGACAAATAATGTCCATCACAAACCAGCTGAACACCCATCAGCCAGCAGCCAACTGTGATGGTTCAAATATGTTCACAGAGTCAAATGGGTTTATCCCTCCTGGCATCTAGAGTGAAGCTACTGTAACACGGGGGAAACGTGCTGGAATCAAACCTGTGGCCTGTGTGGTAGTCCTCAGTGGCCTCCACCAAGACAGTGTGATACCTTTAGTTCTGTTGGAGTTGACACATGGAGTGACAAGGTCCTGGCTGAGTAACTGTCTGTTTACAGTAGTAGGGTGGCTGTCTTCAGTCTTGGAGCAGTGAGTGGACTCTGGGCATGACACATGGATGGCAAGCAAATCAGTGACAGAAGCCCACTGACTCATGCCCAGTCAGTTCCTTTCCTCAGTGACTCAATGCCCCATCGCCTCCACCACAGCCCAGTCATCAAGATGCAATTCCCTGTCATCTTCCTCTCCTCTTTCTCCATCTGTGATTTATTTGGGCTCCAGTTTGCCCCCTGCTTCACTACCTACAGTGGCATCTCCGCTCCTCTTCCTCAGCTTTGAACATGACCTCAGTTTAATGAAGCAAGGAGCCTCCTTTTCCACTTGCCACTCAAAACCACTCCTAAGTGGCGTAACTGTGCACCATTCACATTTCTGCTAGAATCAAAGACATGCGCACCTATTCAGAGATGCATCTGCAAATTCTTTGGCAGCTGAAGAGTAAGGTGAGTCAACAGGACTTGAAGGGAAAAAACACATCCTCTGTGGATTCATGAAACACGAGATTGCTATGTACCTAGAAGACCAAGATGTTTATAGATGGCAGAGACAGATATATTCTTGGCAAAAAACTACAGCGGCAACCTGAAGCTGGTTTGGGGGGAATTCCACCTCATGTGTCTCATGACAAAACACACGGGACACCAGAGTTTGAGAATGCAGCTCACCCAGGAGCTAGGCATAATGAGAAGAGTATGCCTAGCTCCTGCACGGGGTGATCACAATTCTTTCACAATTTTTCAGTACCCTGAAAGTCAACAGAATAAAGCACTTGTACCAAGAATAGGACAGATCTAGAAAATTGTGTGTTTTCAATACAAATCACCTTATTCAAACAAAGTCGCTTATTTTAACTGCTTACACTCAGCATCACAATTTACACTGACAGTATGTGACAGTATCACATACTAAATAATAGGTATCTGTATGTATGTACTTTGTTGAAGCATACACTGAGCAAGATATTGAAACCCAGGTTTTTATGACTGGAACTATTTTCATGCAAACCCCAAAATTCAGCTTGGAATGTTATGTGTCTTTGGAAATGTTTAGATTTCCACAGACATTTTAAATATGGTTTTGAGGATGTCAACAAAACTTGGCTGCATGATATGAATGTGTAAAGACAAAAATGTGATTTTTCTGTCTCCTTCGCTGGAGTTCAAACATCATTAAAAGGTTTGCCAAATTCCAGTGCTGGACTGACATCTAGTGGAAGCTCAGGAACATAATGAATTCATCCACAGCCCCTTGTTTATGTCATTGCAAAAGAAAGAGAACCATTGTTAAGTCAGCATCATTTAGTACAACAGTAACCAATGCAAATAGAGCAACTAAATCAACATCTATCACCTTGTGTCAAGGCCGCTTTATAAAAGAGACATCTACTTCTTCAGTTGGCTCACTTGTAAGAAAAAATTAGTAATATTATCTGTTACTGAGTACTGAAAATGTATTTTCAGTAGAGTGGGGTGATAGAAAATGTATTTTCAGTAGAGTGGGGTGATATTATTTTACCTGTTTACAAGACTGTTTTCTAAGATGAAGAGACTTTTTTGATACCAGTCATTTTAGACAACCTTAGTTCAATCTTAACACACTGACTAACATACAATAAGAGTTTCAAATGATTCTTTTTACATGTGCCTTTGTGAATAAAAACTTTCTGTCAGAGAACTGTTATGTTTCCTAATTTCCAAAGGATATATCTTAAAGCAGCTAATGTGCAACTAAATGCAACTAAAAGTGGAAAGACATGAATCTTATTTCAAGTAATTTCATACATTTTTCAGTTTTAAGTCTTGATTGTCTTGTTGAATTACCTTTATGCATAAAACTACTCATGTACAGAAATAGTTACATTTTATTGAATATTTTTACAGTGTCCTGGCTTGTTGAATTTCTGGGGTTGGACCACACACCAACATGCTGCTTCTGAGTGTCACACCTCCTCTATGCAGCACACAGTCACCAGGCAAAGCTGAAAATGAATATTGTGGCCTCACTATTGCGTTTTCATTCTCCACTGAAGACTACATACAAGGCCTCCCTAACATGTGTCTCCATAATATTATGCTGCAGCTCCATGGTAACTGGGCAGGGTTTGGCTCAGGCCTAGGCTCTCCCAGTCACAGATCCTATATGTGCCCCTGCATAAGTCTGGTATGCAACAGTTACTCAAGCATGTAAAACTGTGCTGGGGTCCGGTCTTGCAGACTTGCTAATTGCCTGTGGGAGGAGAGCCTGTCTGCACATAGGGGCCCTTTAACTTGAATGTGAGGCCTCTCCTCTCCCTATTGGTCCTTGGAAATATTAAGATTGATGATAAAACAACAAATGAATGTAATTCTAGATGAAACTAAAAAAGCTTCCTTGACATTGATGAAAGGGGCTACTGCTGTCACTGAGAAACAGAGCACAGCTTTTAGTCTGACAATAAATCTAAAGCACCCTCTTTTTATTATTATCTGGTTATCTTTATGCAAACAGATGTCATGTTATCTGTTGCTACAAAACAAAATGACTGAACATTGCTCTTGTGTGTGAAACATTTTAAATAAATGCATCTGCCAAGATGAAAACTGTTAATCTGCAAAACAGTCACTGACAATGTATTTCATTTGTTTTCCAGATAATGTCCTCTCTTGCAGTACAATCTCTGCTCATCGCAACTTGAGCATGATTCATGTTTTTATGTATGTTTTATATTTAAAAAAAGTTAACACTGACTTAATGATGGTGCATGTTTACTTTATTAACATTTAACCAAAACTACAATCTTTCCCTATTGGGGTTGGTTGGTGGCAAGATGTATAATTGGATAAAGCATTTTCTATTTGGTAGGTCTATTCAGGTTCGAGTTGGGAATTCCTTTTCAGAAAAATATTCAGTTGATAATGGTACTCCTCAAGGCAGCGTTATTAGTCCTATATTATTCTCAATCATAATAAATGATATATATATAAACAGGTCAGTCCAGATATTGGAAAATCACTTTTTGCAGACGATGGGGCAATCTGGAAAAGAGGAAGAAATACAGTGTATGTTGTTAAGAAAGTTAAGGAAGCAATTAATGAAACTGAAAACTGGTCACTGATGTGGGGATTTAAGTTATCGGTAGAAAAATCACAATCTGTTTTTTTCACAAGAAAGAAAGTTAATGAAGATGTTTGCCTGAAACTTTATAATCAAAGACTAGGAAAACTGAAAATCTTCAAGTTCTTAGGATTATGGTTTGATACATTGCTCACATGGAAGACTCATATAGACAAAATTGAAGATAAATGCAAGAAGGTCTTCAAATATCATGAGATGCTTGACAGGCACTGTTTGGGGAGCAGAGAGACTAGCAATGAAAAACATCTAAATAGCTTTAATTAGATCAGTTTTAGACTACGGGTGTATTGTGTTTGGATCAGCCTCCCGAACATCTTTAATAAAGTTGGATAGAATTCAGGCTCAAGCACTGCAGTTGTGTTGTGGGGCAGTCAAATCAACGCCCTCCAGCACTCTAAGTGGAAGTTGGGGATATGCCATTACAGTTAAGAAGGAAACAATTAATGGCCAACTATTGGGCAAATCTACAAAGTCATAAAGATTTACACCCTGCTAAAAAGGTTACGGATACGTTCTGGGAAAGAAGCAAAATCAAAAAGGAGAGTTTTTGCACAATAATATCAGAAATAACTAAGGAATTGAAAATTAATGATTGGGCTATCAGTCAAACTGTTTTGATGCCAGCCGTTCAACCATCTATTGATCTCTCAATCTTGGATCATGTTTGTTTCAGTAAAAAAGCATTTAGTCTGCAGGCTTATGTGAACACTGTACTACATCAAAGATATGGGCAATATATACAAATATTTACAGATGGGTAAAAAAAATTCAGAGAATGGGAAGACCAGTAGTGCAATTTATGTCCCAGAGTTAAAAGTCAACATGAACAGGAGAACTACAGATCATATGCAGTTGAAATGAAGCAATCTTGTTAGCAATGGATAGAGGAAGTCAAACCTTTGCGTATACTGCTTTGCTCAGATTCAAGTGCAGCCCTAGCTAGCCTCAAGCATACATCTTCAAGATGCAAACAGGATATCCTTTATGACATTATACAATCTATATACTGAATTATAAGATTGGGAATTGAGGTGCAGTTCTTATGGGTACCAGCGCATGTGGGCATCAGGGGAAATGAAGTTGTGAATCGTCTTGCCAAAAAGTAAAAACCAAGTAGAAATTGCAATAGCAATAAGCAAGATAGAGGCAAAAGCCTGTATATGGAGAAGGATTAAGGCACAGTGGCAAAGGCTATGGGACAGGGATACTAAAGGAAGGCATTTATATCAAATTCAACAAGACGTTGGAGAGGGAAGGCCACAGGGGTAAACATGAGACAAGAGTGTCTGATCAGCAGAATAAGACTGGGACACACAAAATTAAACTCATCTCTACATCTCATCGGGAAGCATCTAACTGGAACTTGTGATGGCTGCAATCATATGGAAACTGTGGATCACGTCTTTTTTCATTGTCCCAAGTATGCGCGACAAAGACGTTGGTTAAAGAATAAACTGGAGCACAAAGGGATTGAACACATGGACTTGAAAACATTCTTTACAAATGACTCTGGAAATTATATTTTAAAACATGTCTTCGCTTATCTGCAAAATACGGGTTTAATAACGAGGATTTAAGAACTATATAATTCAACAGTTGGTGGCGATAGTGATCCGAATGGTGGCAATTCGCCATTCAACGGAAAAAAGAAGAAGAACACGAGCAGCCTTTTGGTTGTGGTTTTACTGGAGGGGTTGCTCTTTTCAACACCAACGATCTTCGTTGCAGACAGGAAGTGGTGCGTTGACAGGTTAGGTAAAGTCGATCAGCGGTGGTTACTGCTGTTAATCTGAATATCTGCACATTAGTAAATAAGTATAATCTGTCCTTCAACATGTCCGCCAGAAACCCAGGGACGAAGCTCGGTAAGTCTTAACGCTAGCTGGAAGCTAATTCTGTAAATTAGTTGGTAGTAATTGTTGGTTCGTTATAAAACACGTGTGGTCATCTCCGTTTTACTGTAACTTACCACAACTTTTCATTTCACTAGAATTATCTAACCTTTAATTAATAACTCTGTAGTTTGCCTTGCACCCATTTTCACCTTTCAGCGTTAAATAGTGTGTTTTATTAAAAACAAATAGCTAGCAGAGTAGCTTTCTTACGCCTGTCAGTTTAATAAGTCACATTTTAAAAGTAACTGACCTGCTTAACATGGAATGTTACTGTGTTACCCACAGTAGCATACATAGGCTACAGTAACACATATAATCATTTACCAACACTGAAACACACTCAAACAGACCCTGCTGGGTAAAGGTCACATATTGTGTTAGCTATATATCAGTTGCTAACTGCACTTTTACTATAACATACATACAGGCAACATACAGTAAAATATGATGTGATATGAGTGCTGGGACTACAGTCAGGACCCCTCATGACCATGTAATTTAGAACTCATGACAGCTATTCTCTCCCTGCTCAGCTGACTAGTTAAACCCTGTTGAACCTCAGCTCAGTGTTGGTTTTAGTGCAGTAAAACCATCTCTGACATACTGTGAGTCAGCACCATGTTAACGCATGTCAACAGCTAACTTGACTTACACACACAGAACACATCAGTCTCTGACATGTTTTTATATGTATCACTTTTGTAAGTGGAGGTTAAATACACTGATTCAGTTACATCAATTTCTTTGCCAGCTTTTCATGTCTCTACTTTCCCTGTCAAAGAGTGGCTAGTTTAAAGTCCAGTTTACACACTGGGATGATGGATGTAGATCTTGGATGTTAAACATTGAATATCAGCCCATCTATGCAATATGCCAGACCACAGGTGTGAAAACATTCTCCAAACACTAGAGTGAGATTTGAATTTCTATGCACATATCATTTGTTCATTACTGTTTTGCATAGTATTTATTTAAAGGCCTAATGCATCATACAGATGTGTCACCCTTTGGGAAATTATCCTGTTTGTCTTTGTTTTTCCCAGTGTCACATGAGGAAATCAGTATCAGTTGAAATTTGTGTCCAGTAGAAACATGTTTACCTTAGCTTAAGACAAAAAACGGAAGAAGCAGAATCAGTGAAAATAATACAATTTACAACAACTCCAAAGCTCTCTTATTCACACATTGTATATTATATTGTGTATTTCACTGATTGCCCTTTTTGATCAGACCACATTTCCCAAAATGTTAGACTACTCCTTTTAAATTGCTGCTTCTGTAAAATAGTTAAATTACTGCAAAGAGTGTCAGTGCAAAGTTCAATGCTGTTTCAGAAAGTGTTGCAAGAGCAAGTGAGGCAATACTGAAAAATCTTTGGAGGGCAAAAATACTTACACATATGTATTTGTCTATCTTTTCTGTTCATGTGTGTCAGACCTGGAGAAGATATTCAAAGTGAGAGTGAACACACATGCTGTCCTGAAGAGAGCTCAGCACATCCAAGGACAGAAGATCCCCAAGGAACAGTGGCAGGTAGAACTCTCCTTTCCCCTGTATCCAGTGTGTGTCATACTGTACTGGGACATGATGAAGTGCAGTATGGGACTTGAATGTAAGCATGGAGCTCTGCAGAGGAACAGGATGTCTTCATAAAGACATAGAGAAGAAGTGTCAAATTCTTTGCAATATAGATGCTCAAATTTGCAGTCCTCTGCTTTATATACAAAATGTATCCCTTACCATTAAATATGATAATTTATATTATATTGGATATTACTGTTAACATTTTAGGTGTTAAAATAATAATTTGCATCTGCAACAATTTCATTATAGGTCATTGATGAATAGTGATGTGTAGTTGGTTTGTTAGGAGAAGTCCTCTGGGCTGGAACTAATGATTATTCTGCTGTGTCTTGTCATTCTTGAATATTTTCAATATAAATTCATTATGATTATACAATAACCCATTAGTCTGTAAAATGGCAAAAAGAATAACAAATTCCCACGTGGGTTGCAACTAACAATTATTTAATTACTGACTTTTTGACCCAAAGATATTAAGTTTAAAAAGTTGACACGTTTCACATTTGAAAAGCTGAAACCGCAGAATGGTTGGTCTCGACTTGACTCATTAACTTAATAATGAATATAAATTGATTTTAAAAATTAGGGCTGCAGCTAACAATTATTTTCATTATCAATTAATCTGTTGGTTATTTTCTTGATTAATTGATGTTTGGGCCAGAAAATGTCAGAAAATGGTGAAAAATGTTGATTGCTCTTTCCCAAAGCCCAAGGTGACGTCCTCAAATTTCTTGTTTTGTCCACAACCCAAAGATATTCGGTTTACTGTCATAGAGGTCTAAAGAAACCAGAAAATATTCACATTTAAGAAGCTGGAATCAGAGAATTTGGATTTTTTTCTCAATTGATTACCAAAATAGCTGGCAAGTCATTTAATAGTTGGCAACTATTTGATTAATTAATTAATTGTTGCATTGCTATTGATTGTTTCAAAATTAATTCAAACTGTGCAGTTAGCATGAACAACCATAGAAAAGAGCATCACATACAGAAGATTTAACAGATAATTACATAAATATGTGATTATATGTCTGCACCTGTATGCATAATGTGTTTACTTTTCTTTATTCTGTGCAACTGTGGCACATGCAGTGTTTCCATGTCTGTCAATTAGGAGTGTGTGATATGTATAAAATCCTCCATCATAGTACATTTAATTTTATGTTGTGATATTAATGTGTGTTTTGGGACTTGATTAGGAGCAGGTTTGGTCATTGGCAATAATTAATCATTATCAAAGATAATGAAAAGAACAAAGGGGCTTGGCGGTCCGTCAATTCACAAACAATAATCAGACATGAATGTATGCTTTTGGTTGATCCAGCATATTAAATATTTGCAACATATCTAAGTCAACCGTGCAATCAATCAATCAAGGGGACAGATAAGTTGTTTTTTTTTTTTTGTTTTTCACCATCGTATCACCCAACCATACCATACAAGATAGTCTAAGAAAACAGATGTCACACTCATGTCCACATTGTTTGTTTGACAAAGCATTTGAGAGATTTAGCTCTGAAGATGAAGACAAACTAAAGTATTTGCTCTGATGTTAGGTGCCATGTCTGTGTTTGTCCTGCAGGCCGCCTGGCTGCTGAGGGCTGTCACATGTATCGACCTGACCACTCTGGCTGGAGATGATACACCGTCCAACATCCATCGGCTGTGTCTGAAAGCCATCCAGCCTGTCCGATATGACTTGCTCAAGGAGATAAATATGCACGACAAAGGTCTGCTGTTGCTTCACACACTACCAACAGACCAGGGTTCAGTTACTGCAGCTGACAGTTAATAGTAACACTTAACATACTGTTACGCCCGCTGTGATGTTTTACTTGGTTACAATGTATTAGTGTGTTTATATGCCCTAACTAACCAGGCTACAGTTGTTTTTTTCCAGAAAATTGATTTCTCTGCCATGTATATGTGTAACCAGGTTTGTAATCAGCTTTTTACAAGTACACATCTGTGTAAGAACAGACTGCATAAAGGGAAAGAACAGCGCAGCTGGATGAAAGGAGAGATCATTGCACGGGAGCGATGCATCCTCATATTTAAGATAATTGCATCCAAAGTCAGACTAAAACAAAGTAGCCTGTAGAAGTCTAAATAAGTCAGTTTCCACCACTGAACATTTAACTGTCAAATTCAGACACTTTCAGACACTTTTGTGAGGACAAGCTCTGCTCTGTCTGTCTGCTTGCCTGGCTCTCTCTCACTGCACTGTCCGGCTGCTCCAACACACACAAACATTAAAAACAAAAGAAGAACGGAACCAGTGTCTTCTATCACCAATAGTTTAAACCTGTAAGCCCACTTCCAAAGTAAGGTTGGCGATAGGAGAGAAATTTGGTTACTGATCCGCTGCATGTATACACAGATTTACAGTAACGTGGTTACTTAGGTTCATGTAAATGCACTGATTTTGATATTTTTTCAAAGAAATTCAAAGACAAGCTTGAGTGATGAGTAGTTATAGTTGGAGTTTCTTAATAAGGTTCAGCAACATAAAACATGTGTTTTACTCCAGATGTGCAGGGACTCTCGTCCTTCTCTACAACTTCACCAACTAAGAGAACTCTTTTACAGACACACAAATGTTCCTATTGTGGAAACTAGTAGTCAATCAGGTTAATAGAGAACTGGGAACACAGTGACACTAAAAGAAGTCAGATGGTAGGTTGTGGTGGTTAGTGAACAATAAACTTTGACCCTCAGCAGCTCTGGAGTCTGTTCATAATCTGCATAATCAGCCTGCAGAGGGCGACAAAGACCAGTTTATCATCGTGTTTTTTCTTCACTGCTCTGCTGCCTGTGTTGTGTGACAGGAGTGATGACAGCTGCAGTGTGTGTGTATCCATCTCGTGTGGCTGACGCTGTAAAGTCACTAAAAGCAGCCAACTCCAGCCTTCCTGTTGCCTCAGGTAAGTGACCTGAATCACATCTATAGTAGCCCTTTACTGCAGGAATTAAATGAATGGTGAGCCAAAGTGTGTGTGACTGTGTCCCCTCTTCTCATTTCTCAGTTTGTACATCCTCAACTCCTTTTTTTGCCTCCTCTCCTCATGTCTTAGTGAGGAGAGAGGAGTCGAGGCATTTAATAGAATGAGACATCCTTGCTTCAGAGCTGTCATTTTAAAGCAACGTCAATTAAATATGTCACAGCTGCATAATCTGTCCATTGTTTTGATATAGCCTACCTCTGTATTTTATGATTTGTCAGATGAGCAGAACAGTGTTCATGAAAACTTAGATATTTACTTTTAATTCAAATCACAATGTGACAAGGATGTACAGATGTCATACATTGTTGTTTTTTATTAAACACACACACACCTATCTATATCTATCTATCTATCTATCTATATATATATCTGTATATATATGAGAGAGAGAGATATAGAGATATATAGATAGGTGTGTGTGTTTAATAAAAAACAATGTATGACAACAATGTATGAGAGAGAGAGAGAGAGAGAGAGAGATATAGATGTATAAATAATCTATCTCATCTTAAATGACTAATACAACGTACGAATACAAAAGGAACATGTACATTTGTAGAGTCCCGCCATGGTTTGTATATTCCAGCTGTGTGTAACACCTCTTTTATACATCACAGGTGCCAAAAAGACTTCGCAAAGGATACACCTGTGCATCCTCACTCCTCCGGCAAGCCTCCTCTCTCCTCATTCCTCAAGATGCATTTTAGGAATTGAGACATCCCTAAACATGGCGCGCTGAGATCGATTTCTGAGTCACAGGCAGGAGGACGGAGGAGAGAGAAGAGGAGCCACAAAATAGAGAAATGAGAGCACTGTGTGTAGTGTGCCTGTAGAAAATGATGGTTTGTGCTTCCTCCTCTCCCAGTGGCCACTGGTTTCCCAGCAGGCCAGACACCACTGGAGACCCGGCTGCAGGAAGTCCGCATGGCTGTGGCTGACGGAGCCACTGAGATTGACATCGTCATCAACAGGATGCTCGCTCTCACAGGACAGTGGGATGGTAGGCTAAGGTCACAGAATGAGAGACACAGGAAGTTATTTTAGCGCAGGTTACTCTGACTGTGGCTTGCATGTCCACAGGAAACATCTGCTTTGAGTTAAAAACTTTACTTTTTTAAAATCTTTCTCAAGAGCAAGGAAGTGTTTTTGTATTGTTACTTTTAATTTAAATGTATTTCTATCTGTGTTTTGGCATTGGAATTTCTGTCATTTTATATGAATAACATTACAGAGGAAAATAAAAAAACTGACAAAACAATTTCCACTCAAGGTCCACTTACATGTTTTTTTTCTGGAGCTTTGTCCGTATCACACAGTCTTCATTAGCAGATGGAGCTGTCATGGACCTGTAGATGTTCAAACTCTTCATTATGCTTAGCATGTTTAGGACTTCTTGCCTGGCGGGATGGCTGTGGCTCAGAGGTAGAGCAGGTTGTCCACTAATCAGAAGGTCGGTGTCCTTTCACAAGACCCTGAACCCCAAATTTCTCCCGAAGGCTGTGCCATCGGTGTATGAATGTGTGTAGGAATGGGTGAATGTTGGCATGTAGTGTAAAGTGCTTTGAGTGGTCAGAAGACTAGAAAGGCGCTATATAAATGCAGCCCATTTAGTCCATTTGCCTACGTTGGTTAAAGGTTTCAGTTCGTTCTTGACCTTGGAAACAGCAGGTGATAAAACCAGGTCCATCAAGGTCTCAAGGTCCATCTACTTGCTTGTTCCTCAGCTTTTGACGATATCATATGGTCTTCATCAGCAGATGAAATAAATATAAGAAGGTAGACCTTGAGAGGAGATTGTTTTGTCAACTGCCAAGATCAGAAACCAAAAATATTCTAGTTGTAAAAGTGCATCATTTTCACAAAAACAAACCCTACACTTAACATTAAAGGAATTTCTTCTACTTACTAAAATATCAGTGCACTGCTGAAACGATAAATCTGATTAGTTACAAAATGGGTTAGTTACAATATTGATGAAATACAGTACAAATTATTATTTTGTTGTCACAGGTGACACTAGGTGACACTTAAGAAAGAATCCTAATCAGATCTTAAAAAAAAGGTTCTTGTTTATTCTTCAACTGATTGCAATTGAATTTGGTTTTTTTTGGTGTGTGTATTAAAAGATTTTTAAAAAAGTCTTTTACACATTCTGTAAATCACCCTGATGAAGGCCCAGTGCCGAAACAAACTCTAGTAAATGTTGCCTATGTCTCTCTACAGCCATGTACGATGAGATCCGTCAGTTTCGGGAGGCCTGTGGTGACGCTCACATGAAGACCATCTTGTCTATTGGAGAGCTGGGCACCTTCACCAATGTCTACAAGGCCAGCCTGGTCGCCATGATGGCTGGTCAGTCTCACAACAACTCAGCAATCTGCTCTGAAATGTTGGCATTCCTGTCAAATGAACATTTTGGCAAATAGGCTTTTTCACTTTCTGTCGTAGGGTGAGATGAGCAGTTTATCGGTCTGTCCATGCATTAAATATGTAACTTGGCGCTGCAACGGTAAATAATACTGGCATGTTTAAGTGTGGGAAACAGATTGCACAAAAAACATGTTTCCACAGTGCACTGTAATATAGCAAATCATGCATGGGCCTACTGTGTGTGTGACTGCATTTTGTCAACTAAGTGCCATCTCATGGTGATATCCTGCAGGTGTGTGAATGGCACGTGAAGGATGAGGGAGGCTGAAAGCTGAACAGCAGCTAAGAACAGTCAGTTCTCCACCTGGGATGGCAGAACAAACCTGTCTGCAAATCTTAACATTTTTGAATTTATCTTATGTAAGTTTAAGTCTTCAAATGAATCTAGGCATGCCATGTCCTCTAATAGGTCAGCAGTTGGAAATAAACTTAGCACAAAAAGTAAGGAAATTTGTGTTTGGTAAATTATTTCTTTGCTGTAACAGTGCTTCTTGGCAATAAATCTTATACCGTTGGAAAGCCTGTTTATTTCCCTTTTAAATGATGCCACATTTGTAAGGAACATGCATTTGTGGGATGAGCAGCAGAGCTGAGTATGTGGGTTGCGCCCATGAAAAATTTGCTAAATCTTCTCTGCCAATGCCAAACTGCTTATTCTGCCATTGACTCATTTGGTGTTTGGTGGATTGGGTGATTGAAGTTTGAAGAAACAAGATATATTGGCAATTTTAACAATTTATCCATTTAACAAACAGGAGCCTCAGTAGCATGTGGAAGAACCATACACAGCCACAACAGCCCGGCACCTAATCCTCATTCTGGTCACCAGCCTGGTCACACACTGCTGTGGGATGGCATCCCATTCTTCAACCAGCATTTGTCGCAAGTCAGCCAACGTGGTTGTGTTGGTCACTCTGGCACGAACAGCACGCCCAAGCTGATCCCACAAGTGTTCAATGGGGTTGAAGCCAGGACTGCTGGCAGGCCATTCCATCCTCTCAACTCCCAAATTCTGGAGGCAGTCTCTGATAAACCCCGTTCTGTGAGGGCGAGCATTGTCATCTTGGAGGATAGAGTTCGGTCCCAGACTGTGGAGATATGGGGTTGTCACTGGTTGCAGAATCTCATCTCGACATCTCTCTGCATTGAAATTGCCTTTAATGATGACAAACCTTGTTTTTCCAGTGAGGGAGATGCCGCCCCACACCATCACACTGCCTCCACCAAAAGATGTTATTCTATCGGTGCAACAATCAGCATAGCGTTCTCCGCGTCTTCTCCACACTTTGACCCTTCGATCCAACTGCTGTAGGTAGAATCTGGACTCATCGCTGAACATAACGTTCCTCCACATGTTCAGGTTCCAGTGCACATGTTGCTGACACCAGCACTCCTGGCAGCCCTGTGAGACCGGAGATTGGCATTCAGCCTGTTCTGGATTGTCTGGGCAGAGAGCCGTCGGCCATATCGTCCTGCAAACCTTGACTGCAAATCTGTAGAAGACAGCCTATTGTACCTAAGTGCTGACAGGGTGAGGAAACGGTCTTCTTGGGACGCCTGCTTCGCGGCCTGTCTCTGACATCCCCCGTTATATGGAACTTGGCCTTCACTTTGGAGATGGCACTGGGGCTGACTCCAAATAATGCTGCAACTTGGTTTTGCGGAACACCAGCTTGAAGCTGCCCTATTGCATGGGCCCTATCCAGATCAGTCAAACGTGGCATGCTGATTCTTGGAGCAGACACCTACTGACCACTGTAGGAGGGCCCATGCTCACAGGTGCCTGATTGGCACCTGATTGGCAGCACCTGTGGGTACCAGAAGCTCAAAACAAGTGTCAATAGCAACAGCAAAATAAGCTATTTGGCAAATTTTTCATGGGCGCAACCCACATACTCCGCTCTGCTGCTCATCCCACAAATACATGTTCCTTACAAATGTGGCACCATTTAAAAGGGAAATAAACAGGCTTTGCAACGGTATAAGATTTATTGCCAAGAAACATTGTTACAACAAAGAAATAATCTACCAAACACAAATTTCCTTACTTTTTGTGCTAAGTTTAGTTTCATGGCAGTGAAGTAATGAGCTATAACACTGCAGCAGTTGGTGTTTGTGTTTGTGCTGGTCCACACCACTGAGCTGGGTGTAGCAGTCATGATGTGGGTGTGTATGAATATTCCACCTGTTCAGTTCTGACCTGTATAATAGCTCCTGTGATGCCTCTTAGACAAACTTCTGTTGAACAATAACATGTCTGCTGCCTTCATAAAATATATTGGGTATAATCAATAACACATTTCATGTTTAGGCTTGTTATTTTTATGCAAACATAATTGGAATTGGTTAAATAAGGTACTTAAAGGGTAGGTTCACAATTTTTCAAGTCAGGTGCCAATATGAACAGTGACAGGTTTTCCTCGCTGTAATCATTCTTCCTGTTCATACTGGATCCCCTTCAATTGCGCTTTCAATGTAAGTGATGGGGGGCCAAAATCCACTATCCAGTGTGTTTTTAGCATCAGATTCCCTATTTGTGTTTCCTCTGACAGTGTTTTCCCATTGAGCTATGTTGGAAGTATGGTAACAAAAAGAGGCATTAAAAAGACTAATGTTGAAAGATATCTACTTGATTTGACTAATTTGGATTAGCTTTAGATAAACTTTTACAATTTTGCATAGAAGGAAGACTGTGGATTTTGGCCCCCATCACTTACACTCTTACAAGTTCATTATTAAGGGGTCTTCTAATGGTCAGCATGAACACTAGCAATGATTACAGCAAGAAAAAAATTATTTCAATGTTGGATTCAATGGAACTATGGTGAACTGAAATCTTAGAGACATACTTATGTTAAACTGTAATGAAGCTCATGATATCAGTAGCTGAGATTGCTGGTTACAGGGTAACCCAAGTTGCTCACTATTTTTAAACAGCTCCTCCTTTTCAGTCATGTTATTGTTGACTTTGCACCCTCTGGTTTAACAGTCGTGTGGTACTGTTGTATGTGCAGTCTTGAAGAAGCCGCCATGCGTATGTTTCGGCTGTTAACTGGACATTGAAAATGGTCTGATTTTCATGTGGTAATAAAGAGGTTTTAAAAAGTCTGAAGTTAAGTCAGTGAGAGGCTCAATGTAATTCCTGCTGGCATCCGGCTTGTGGCGCTGCTGCTTAAATTTTTCTCTTGCCTTTTGAAAATGCAAACCTGATGAGTGGAGCTCTTTCACTCTCATGCACACACATGCACACACACGCACACACACGCACGCACGCACACACAGTCTGCTTAACTAGCCATCACATAATAAGCCGATTACAGAGCCAAATTGTCAGGGGCTCTGATAGAGATCATTATTAAAATGCATTGCTTTTGTCACCACACTCACTCCTTAATCTCCCCTTGTTCCTATGAATTGCGTATGAGATTCCTGAAATTGAATGATAATTTCACCTATTAATCTCTGATGCAGGCTATTTTACTCTGCTGTTGCCCGCCAGTATCCCCCTGCCCACGCAAATGAATAGAGCTTCATTACCACCACCCACATTTAATAACCGTTATCCATTATCTGGTAATTAAGACTCCCCATAACGAATCTTAAGGATTATGCCAGTTTGAGGAAGAGGGGAGAAAGGCTGAAAAAAAGACCTGACTGGAAAAATACATAGAACATGTCTTTAATGAACTGGAAAATGTTCATCTTGTTCTGTTCAGTAATGAACAGTCATTATACACCAGGGAGACAGAAGGGCTGATTTTTTTTTTTTTTCTTGCCTCCAGTTCGCAGTTTGTGGGTAATCTATTAAAAGAGCGTAATTTCGTCTTCTATTTTTATCAGGAAAGCTGATAAAACATAATTGCCTGTGAAGGAAGAAAGGAAAAATGAAGGATTTTATTGATGAGCATGCAGCTGCCCTCTGTTAGCCATCAGCAGCAGCATATGTTCTTGTCTGGCCAGGCCAGACTGTCAGAGTAATGCCCCGTCCATCCAGCAACACTGTCAGACTCTGCTTTCCTACTAGCTGCTCACCTCATGTTGAATCTTCCTGTAAAGTTTGGAATGTGGAGCAGCTGAATAGAAAGCATACTGACAGACTCTACTACATGCTCCTCTCTGTGTGTCGATGTGTTGAAGACTTAGTGTCACCTGCTTAAACCCAACAGGTTCGGACTTCATAAAGACGTCAACTGGAAAGGAGGCCATCAATGCTACCTACCCCGTCGCCGTAGTGATGGTGAGGGCCATCCGTGACTACTTCCTGTGTACAGGCCACAAGGTACAGTACTTAATCCTGCCTTTCTGTAGGACGTGAATATTTCCTGGTGAATGAGAAGACCTAATGAGCCACACACTGTAGATAATCTGTATAGAGTCTTCTCTTCAAGCTGAATGCTCTGATTTATTTATAAATTTTAACACTACTCAATTTCAGTAACCAGATGCACCAATACTTGTGGAGATCAAGACCAGAAATCAGCACAAACTAACAAACAAGCAAATGCAGTGTTTTTTTCTGATTTATGAAGCCCTGCTCACTCAGTAGTCACATATTTTGTTCTATATATGCTTAAATGTGTAATGCAAACTTCCACTGTTAGCCATTAGTGGATGTGGGCTACTCTGTATAACCACATCTAATAAAAATAAAGTCTATCTTTTATTTATCTCTCTTTTTTATATCATTATTACAATCAGTGACAAAAAACACACTGTAGATTAGACAGTGCCATGCTGGTATACATATTTATCATGGCAAAGGGTGGATTAAAATAGTGTTTTGTGGGCAGAGACAGACAGACACTAGAGAAGTGTGTCCTCCATCACAGAGGATAGACTGAAACATTTGATTGATACTTCATTCCAGACATCAGTGTGACTACCACCGCACATTATACACTGTTTTAGTGGACAGTGTCATTTCTTCATCTCAGTAATTATAGATTAGTAATATTGTATATCAAATCATTTTGCCCAAGAAAATAGTACTATTTTAATATCATTATTTGCCTTACATGGACTCCCCCTTTTGTGCCCTGATTTAAACATAAATGTCAATCAACACTTACCTTGTGAGGCAGCTGGATTCACAAGATCATGACATCACACTAGAATCCATCTTGTCAGGCTCCAAGTTATGCGCTTGTGTCCGAACCACCGATGGTTCAGACCAATCAGCATCGGGAATCCAGCTGCCTTGCATGGTAAGATGGTGATAGACAGTGATGGTTCATGCAATTACCTGCCAAGTATTTTTTGAAAGTGCCTGCCTTTCTCCAAACAGTTTCCAGGGACAATTTCTCAAATGGTTCTCTGTAAAAAAAAAAAAAAAAAAACATCTGGCACATCAGGTTAAATCATCACCAAATTTCTCTGAAATTGAATTCATGACTGTTACTCACGTTTGCATTTTAGCGCCAACTCTACTGTATGTTGACAGTTAAAAGCTTGTTGGGCTATAACTGATATTTTTTTGAGTGTAATGTTTAATATCCTGGAAAGAATAAAGCTAAAATTAAATTGTCACTTGGAGTTCCAGCTGGACAATGTTTACTACACTGCTACAGTAGAACACAGCCAGGTGTAAAGCCTCCATGTAGGTATACATGCTACCACATGTACAAAGAAGTTTCTGCAGTTTCTGCAAAGCCATATTGTGTGGCATTGTTTGATCTTGATGCAGAAAAAAAATGACTCAGGTCAACCATAAGGAGGAAGACAAAAACGTTTTTATTCATAAGTCACTAACCGTACATCCCACATTCAGGTCCTTCTGGTACTTCATATCATCCCATTCCTCATATCAAGTTGCATCTCCTGGTATAAACCATCTCTGCCTGTAAAATTTTCCAGCAAAATTTACTTTTGCATACTTAGGTTCATGACAAACTTGGTGTCAAGAGATTCCCTGGAACCTGCTTCTCAGTATTTACCTAGTATTTTTTTGTACTTTTTTGCTTGCTAGGAACATAAATTTGTTCCTTTCTGTACAGTGTCATTTTCAAAGAAAAAGAAAAAAACACTATCTCCCAAAGCTCCAAATTGCATATGATTTAACAGGCACATCCTGTATGAGCTGCTGATTTCCCATGCCAAAATTGGTGTAAAATCCAACAATAGAAGCCACCACAACATGTATTTTTTGAAAATAAATCAATACATATTGTATTTCAAATTTCACCATATTTGTTATGCACATCCACTATGTGTTCCAGACCAAGCTTGTCAAATTTGATGCAAATTGGCCAAACAATGGAACAAAAGTAAGAGATCTTAAAAAAGTCATACAGTCTGCACAGAACAGGTTCTGCTCAGGCTCTTCAGAGTCTGCAACGTACAGTGCATTCAGAAAGTATTCAGACCCCTTCACTTTTTTCACATTTTGTTGTTTTGCAGCCTTATGCTAAAATAGTTTAAATTCATTTTTTCTGTCTCATCAGTCTACACTCAATACCCCATAATGACAAAATGAAGACAGAATTTTAAAATTTTTTGCAACTTTATTAAAAAGACTAAACTGAAATATCATTGACATAATTATTCAGACCCTTTACACAGTACTTAGTTGAAACACCTTTGGCAGAGGTTACAGCCTTGAGTCTTCTTGGGTGTGACGCGACAAGCTTTGGACACCTGGATTTGGGGATTTTCTGCCATTCTTTTTGCAGATCCTCTCAAGCTCTGTCAGGTTGGATGGGGACCGTCGGTGGACAGCCATTTTCAGGTCTCTCCAGAGATGTTCGTTTCTGTTCAAGTCAGGCTCTTGCCGGGCTGCTCAAGGACATTCACAGAGTCACTCCTGCTTTATCTTGGCTGTGTGCTTAGGATCATTGTCCTGCTGGAAGGTGAACCTTCGGCCCAGTCTGAGATCCTGAGCACTCTGGACCAGGTTTTCATTAAGGATATCCATGTACTTTGCTCCGTTCAGCTTTCCCTCAACCCTGACCAGTCCCCCAGTCCCTGCCGCTGAAAAACACCCCCACAGTGTGATTGCTGCCACTACCATGCTTAACTGCTGGGATGGTATTGGGCAGGTGATGAGCAGTGCCGGGTATCCTCCAGACATTATGCTGGCTTTCCTGTGTCTTTCATTGAGGAGAGGCTTCCGTCTGGCCACTCTGCCATGAAGTCCAGATCGGTGAGTGTTGCAGTGATGGTTGTCCTTCTGGAAGTTTCTCCTATCTCCACACAGGATCTCTGGAGCTCAGCCAGAGTGGCCATCAGGTTCTTGGTCACCTCTTTTACCCAGGCCCTTCTCCCCCAGTTGGTCAGTTTGGCTGGGCGGCCGGCTCTAGGAAGAGTCCTGGTTGTTCCACACTTCTTCCATTTAAGAATAATGGAGGCTACTGTGCTCTTTTTTTGGCCTTCCCCTGTGCCTAAACACAATCCTGTAGTTCCTTCGACGTCATGGGTCTGAATACTTTATGAATGCACTGTGTGTAGCCCTTCACATTCAATTGCAGGTTCGAGCCTCAGCCATGGAATTTAAACTTTTATGCTCAATTGAGCTCTGTTAGTTTTGCTGTATAATGCTAAATACTAGATACTAAAAATAAAACACTATTCATCATTTTTATATCTATATTCTTCACTAACTTAAATATTTCATAGTCTACTTTTTTCACATTTGTTTGTTTAACAAATACATGTAATGTTACTGTATTTATCATGTTCACATGAATTGCTGAAAAAGGCAAAATTTCTGCCACAAAATTATTTTTTTATTTCCATTTTTGTTTTTTTGACAGGCATTTTGGCCAAATGACATTATTTCTGTGTGCGTAGCAGTTAAACAATTACACCAACAAAACCCTCAATGTTTCGAGTGAAATCATGCTTTAAGTGAAGAGTGTGTGTGTCCTGTTAACAGAGGTGTGTGTTCCCTCAGGTGGGCTTTAAGCCCGCAGGGGGGATCCGGACAGCCCGAGAATCTCTGGTGTGGCTCATTCTGATCAAAGAGGAGCTGGGCAACGACTGGCTCTGCCCTCACCTGTTCCGCCTGGGAGCCAGCAGCCTGTTGGCTGACATCGAGAGACAGGTGGGGACTCAGCACACGCACATAGATATTTTATTACCATTACTTCCTCCAAATGTGACAGCTGCTAAAGACGACATTTTCTTTGGCATACATAGGGCTGTCTGTCATTCACTATTGGCCTATTCTGAGTATAAATATGTTTTTGGATTTGTTCTTGTTTGTACAGATTTACCATCATGTGACTGGACAATATGCAGCCTATCATGAGCTGCCTATGGCTTGAAGCTCTGGAGATGCTGTTCAGAAGACCAATCAGAACCTCAAGCTCACCACACAAGCCTATTACTGCTCATCCAGGCAGCACACTGACTACTGATATGTTCTGTCAACCACACTCATTTTCAGTACTTTTGCTGAAAGCCAGGACCACTGTCTGTGACAGAGGAAACAGGTTTATACTGTAGCTCTATATAAATACTGTATATAGAGCTACTCTGATGTACTCATAAAAACAGGTGTCACAGATATAATAAAACAGTTATGTTTGTCAGTCAGTGTGAAGGATGTGTTGATTTAAACTGTGTTTTGTGTGAAGCAGTAGAAAGTAGAAAACAATATTTTTCAATTTTGTTTTGTCCTTCAGATCCCGAAAACCTTAAACTTAAGCTCTGGCATTTGCTGATCTTTTACAAAAATAAAAGATAATATGAGGGCTCTACCCCGCCCACACGTGCCCCTTCTGTCTTTTCCAGACTTGGTTCGACCGTGCCTCTACCTCCCATCACTCCCAAACCCACCGCCCTGCCTCCTCTCAGGGTTGACAAGAGGGTAAGGCACATCCCTTATCAAGGTGGCAGGATGGTCTGTAATAATTTTATTGACCTGGGTTGCAACATTTTAAATTGCCACTTTCTCCATACCTGCTCTCTCAGTTTCACCTTCGGTTTCCACCCAGGCATCAAGGTCCTCCCTGAATCATCGTTCACTTGCCATAACCTCCAGTCTGCCCTTGCCGAGCCCGATACAGTGGACAAACTCCTAACTCCCAAAGAAGTCACCGACGGTTTTATGATAGGTCTGTTCACTAGCCCACCTCTCCCAATGTACCGCATCAGCCACATCGGCATCGCAACCAGGAAATACTCCGGCAAAAAGAGACTAATCGTAGATCTCTCTTCTCCCCATGGCACCGCTACACCTAGCATCAACAGCTAGGTGTAGCAGTCCGGATTTTTCTATGCATTACACTACCATAACGCACGCCACCAACCTCATCCATCTTGCAGGCCACAGCGCCTGGCTATCTAAAGCCGATATCACCAGTGCTTTCAAAGTTTCATTTGCTGATCTTTTACAAAAATAAAAGATAATATGAGGAAAGTTAACTGACTCCTGTACGTTATTCTCCTCACTTCAGCCCAGTTTTTTGTATCTTTAATACAGAATTGCACTCCAAAGCAAAGATATCACTTACTGGTTAAAATATTGGAAAAACAGAAGAACATTTAATGTCGTGCCCTCTGTAGTACCCTATGCCTGATGTAGTATGAGGAATGAAACAGTGATTCTGGTCTCTAAGCTTATGGTCTTTGTCCACCTTGATGAAACAGGTTTGTAGCTGTACCATCAACCCTGTGTCCTCCAATCTGTGCTCATATACATTTAATCTGCCATTTAATACCAACCAGATTACATCACACATTTATTACAAAAATCAATTCATACATATTTAAATAGAGTCATCATAACTAAAGTTCAGGAACAAGACCATGCCCTGTGCTCTCACTAATCCAAACACCTGTGCCTCATTAAGCCATTCACCTGTGCATACCTATATAGGCGTATCTAACCATTTCCTCTCCTGTTCTTCTCAGTTCTCTCGTACTTTGACAGACAGTCTCTTTTCCCCAAAGTTAAGTTTACTTACATAACATGGACGAGTTGATTCTTAGCCCCTCGGACAGCGACCTGTTCGATGACCAATCCGCGGTCTCTGAATTTCCTCATTCCTTGGTCACTTCCATTCACAGGCAGCCAGCCACCCTACCATCTTGTCTGCGCTCTGTCATTCACGTTTCGCAGCATAACATCATTCATTACTCTACTTCCAGTGGCTCTGACCAGTCGCCACCTCCACCACCGCCTCAGAGCAGAGGCCGCAGTCGCCGTCCCTCGGGAGATAGCCACTCCTCGAGATGCCGCTTGTCAGACCGGCCGGCCTCCCAGCCCTCAACCCGCCGTCGCAGTGTGGCCACCACACATCTCCCGGATTCGGCTCTTTCCCGAGCAACAACCATATCAGACTGGACAGTCGCCCATTTCCAGCGCGCCCTCAAAGACAGAAACATCCTGTTTCACTGGACCAACAATAAAGCCAGGCTTTTCCAGCTCTTCTCTACCTTCACCTCCACCACCTCTCCAGCTGGCCACTCACTTCCAGGTTCCAGCGTCACGTGTACACGGCGCGCTGATGACGTCACGACGCAGCCGACTGCTTCAGCCCTCTCTGAGGGCCAGGTCGTATCTCCCCCTGTGCCTGCTCCCTCTCTGTCTGATCTGTCTCGTGTTTTTTCGTTTTGTCTTTCATCCCTGTGTCCACAGGCTGCACATCCTACCCCTACACATACATCCCTCCATCCTTTCTTCTTCCCTGCTTTCAGCCCCGCCTGCTCCTGCAGCTCCTTCCCTCTCTGTCCAGGCTACCACCACTGCTTCTGCTGTTGCCACAGCTGCAACGAGCCACAATGCTCCCTATTCTGGACTTGCTCTGTTTCCTCCTGGTCTGTCTCTGTTCCCCTCTCTCCCCCATCCCTTCTCCAACACCCCACTGCTTTTCCTCTCTCCTCAATGCCCCACGTCATCAGTCCCCTCACTCCATACATCTTAAACGCCGTGCCTGCCAGTACTTTCACTTTGGCCTCCACTGTTCCACCCGTCCGTCCCCCTCTGGCCGCACAACCCTCCCCCATTTCACCTTCCCTCAGACAGCAGATTCTTTCAGGTAATTATGTTGACCTCGCTCAGTTTCTCCAGCCTTCCACTTTCGCTACCCGCCTTTCCAAGGGTGCTCTCAACAGCCCACGGCGAAGCCCAGCTCAGGCACCCTTCACCGTCATGTTCCAGGGAACTCACTGCAGTTGAATTTGCCTTTGATTTTTCTTTATATCATGACACCATCTGTTCAGTCTTCCCTGACCGCAGGGCCAATCTTGACGACTACCTATCTACCATCCTGGATTTGTCTCTGTGGTTCGGCAGCACCAGATTTTACACATACATCTTTTTTGCATCCCAAGCTGCAGGCCGCCTCCAGCAGTACAACCAGGGCACTTACTGGGGTGGTCTTGACGCCGAGCTTTACTGCCGCGTGTTTGCAGCTCACTCTTCCCTGGCATGTGAACTGTGTGGGGCTCCTTCCTATCCAGCCACCGAATGTGTCGTAGCCGCTCCTCTACCCCGCCCACACGTGCCCCTTCTGTCTTTTCCAGACTTGGTTCGGCCGTGCCTCTACCTCCCATCACTCCCAAACCCACCGCCCTGCCTCCTCTCAGGGTTGACAAGAGGGTAAGGCACATCCCTTATCAAGGTGGCAGGATGGTCTGTAATAATTTTATTGACCTGGGTTGCAACATTTTAAATTGCCACTTTCTCCATACCTGCTCTCTCAGTTTCACCTTCGGTTTCCACCCAGGCATCAAGGTCCTCCCTGAATCATCGTTCACTTGCCATAACCTCCAGTCTGCCCTTGCCGAGCCCGATACAGTGGACAAACTCCTAACTCCCAAAGAAGTCACCGACGGTTTTATGATAGGTCCGTTCACTAGCCCACCTCTCCCAATGTACCGCATCAGCCACATCGGCATCGCAACCAGGAAATACTCCGGCAAAAAGAGACTAATCGTAGATCTCTCTTCTCCCCATGGCACCGCTACACCTAGCATCAACAGCTAGGTGTAGCAGTCCGGATTTTTCTATGCATTACACTACCATAAAGCACGCCACCAACCTCATCCATCTTGCAGGCCACAGCGCCTGGCTATCTAAAGCCGATATCACCAGTGCTTTCAAAGTTTTGCCCATTCATCCAGATTTCTGGAGGTTCTTCGAAGGAGTTTCTTGGAAAGGTTGTTACTATTTCGCCGCCTGCCTCACTTTTGGGTGCAAGAGCAGCCATAAGATATTCAATTCTCTTTCCGAAGCACTCTGCTGGATCCTGCTCGACAACCACAGACTTCCATACAACGTCCACCTTCTGGACGATTTCCTTATCATCACTCCACCATCCTCACCCCCGTCATATGGTCTATCCACCCTCAAGTGCCCTTTCTCCAGCTTGGCGTCCCCCTTTCCCCGGAGAAAACCGTAGGACCCTGTACATCCCTTGAATTCCTTGGCATTACCCTGGACTCGCTCACCTTTCAGGCCTCCCTTCCAACTGAGAAGCTTCAGCGTATTTCCTTGTACATCTCTAACTACCTCCTTGCCCTCCGATGTACCAAACGCCAGCTTCTCTCCCTACTGGGCCACCTGAATTTCGCCATCCGCATCATCCCTCAAACTGTCCCTGTCCGCCGCCGTCCCATCCCTCCATGATTTCATTGTCCTGGACGACGCATGTAAAATGGAGCTCCGAATGTGGCATGACTTCCTTTCTTCCTGGAACGGCATTTCCTTTTTCTATGACAACCACATAACTCAGCCCCAAGAAATACAGCTGTACACCAATGCCACTCCCTCTTTCGGATTTGGCAGTTACTACGACGGTAGATGGTTCACTTCGGATTGGCCGATCGAAATGTCCTCGCTCTCTCCCTCCTCAACCCTCTTCGAGCTGTACTCCATAGTCATCGCTGTCCTTCTTTGGGGGCACGAGTGGTCCAGAAAAGTCATCCTCATCCATTCAGACAACCACACTGACATCATAAACAAAGGTCATTCCCAATCACTAGACATCATGAAATTCATACGCAGACTCTCAGCCCAACACCAATTTATCATCTGAGCAGCCCACATTCCAGGCTACAAAAATTCCATCGCTGACTCCCTCTCCCGTTTTTCATTTCAGAAATTCAGATCCTTGGCACCAGATTCGGGATCCATATCCAACACCGGTCCCTCTGTTTTCAGCCACAGTCTTCACCTAAACCCTCAGCTTCTCTACCTGGTTACCGCATCACAACAAGCAATCATAAATAGTCTTGCTCCCAAAACTCTATCATACTATTCAGGATGGTGCCATTTTAAAACCTTCCATACCGCACACACCCTTCCATTTCCGTGCCTCAATGTCATCGCAGTGACCAGCTTCATCACATACACTCATTCGGTTCTCAAAATCAGAACTTCTACCATCCAAGTGTACCTGAGCGGTATAAACTTCATCAAACTGCTTTCCAGAGCTCCAGTCCCTTCCATTTATCACCCCCACGTCAGCATGTTAATCAAAGGCCTAAGAAAGGCAGAACCTCAGCTCGCACCAAAACATGTACCCTTGACCTCCTAGCCTGTTGTATCCAAACCCTTCACACAGGATACTTATCCCCATCCATCAACTCGACCCTCGAAGCCATGTTCCTCCTTGCATTCTTCGGTTTTTTACAATGCTCAGAATTCACCACCTCCTCATCCACTTACGACCCATCACGGCACGCTAGCCTCTCAGACAGCGCCATCCACTCAATAGACATCCTCAGATTTAACCTCAAACGAAGCAAAACAGACCAGCTGGGCCTCTCTCACCCCATCTTTCTCTTCTGTCTAAACTCATACCTGAGCCCTTTCGAACCCATTCAAACTTTCATTAACCAGAGAATAGCCAACCATGCTTCTCCCCAAGACCAGCTCTTCACCACAAAATCCGGCAGAGTCACCACACGCTTCTGGTTCCACCACCATCTCCACCAAGTTCTGACCAAGTCAGGAATTTCCCCTGAACGATACTCTGGCCACTCCTTCCGCGTAGGAGCCACCTCAACCGCTTCCAGTCAAGGAATCCAGGACCACACAATTAAAATCCTCGGCCGCTGGTCTTCCCAAGCCTACCACAGTTATATCCATAGCCACCTTAGTGACCTCCAAAGAGCCCATTCTCTCATGGTCCAATGAAGTTAACTTTGGGGATAATGAAGCTAATAGCTCATCGAGACATGCCTCGACTCATCACCAACTGACCCCATTCATCCCCCCCATCATCCCTCCGTACATGACCCCAACCTACCGGCAGCTCCCCTTTATCCTCCCTGGCAATCGACCCTCATCCCATTTTTATCCAAAATCTACCTGCCGATCCCAATAAACCATTCTTAAAATACCTCACAAATGGCGTGTGTCTTTGTTAGTGAAGGTTAGGGAAACATGGTGGTACCAGCTGAATTTGAAAAAACTGAACATAACAGGGATAAATTATGTTTCCTCCAAAACTAATTAGGGCCCGAGTACTGAACGGTGCAAAGGTCCTATTGTATCTGTAGGAATTATTATTAGGGTACGAGCACGAAAGTGCCAGGGGCCCAATGGTCCTTGGCAAAATGACTCCCCCTAGAAAATTTCAAATTGGAAGCCCCTCCTTCAGGATTGACATAGATGAATGAAATTTGTAAGGCACCTGTATCATGTCCAGATGCACGAAAAAAGCTTCTTGGAGCCATACCCTAAGTCCAACAGGAAGTCAACCATTTTGAATTTACTTTGCAATTTTTGGCATTTCCAGGCGTTGTACTTTAATGAATTCCTCCTAGAGATTAAACCCAACTGACTTCAAATTTGGTGAGTGTCATCTAAAGACCTTTGTGATGAAAAGTTATCAAAATGGTGAGTTTTCGCTGAACTCTTGTCCTGGTGACGTGGCCAACTTCGACAATTCACCATGAAAAAGTAGTTGTAACTCGAATGTACATTGTCCAATCTGGCCCAAAGTTCTGGTGCTTGTTAACAGTCCGACCCTGAACATGTCTACGTCTCAATATTGAGTCATAGCGCCACCTACTGACAACAGGAAGGTACAGTTTCTGTATTTTCATGAGCTCTACCCAGGAGGTTGACCAGATCCACATCAAATTTGGTCAGAAGACCCTGGTGATGCTATATTGTGAATCTTCACCATTGTTATGGTGACACGGCGAATTTCGATGTTTCGACATGAAAATATAAACTAGTAACTCAACTCCACATCGCCAGATCTTCCCTAAATTCCACGTTTGATAAGAGTCCCGATCTGAAGACATGTACAGGCCAATATTAAATCATCCTAATAGTGCCATTTACTGGCAACAGGTTAAATGCCACATACTTTTACGAACTACTCCTAGCAGGTTAACCAGATGCAAATAAAATTTGGTCAGCTAAGTTGTAAGACGTTGATGATGCTACATAGTGAAGCTTTTGAGTTCTCATCAAAAGCTGTTGCCATGGCAATGGATTATTCACCACGAAACAGGAAGCTGTTTTTGAAGGGCTAACGATGCTTGAAAACTGACGAAACTCACATGCATTAGAAGGGGTATATTTAGTTGTCTGATATCACTCGAGGGCATCCCCTCGAATATTTCAAATTAAAATAACCCATCCTTAAATTTTGATGTAGATGAACAAGATTTGGTAGGCACATGTATCATGTCCAGATGCACAAAAGAGCCTCTTGGAGCCATATCCTAAGTCCAACAGGAAGTCAGCCATTTGCAGGCGTTGTATTTTAACAAACTCCTCCTAGAAACTTAACCCGACCCAGGTCAAATTTGGTCAGTGTCATCTAAAGACTCTTGTGATGAAAAGTTATCAAAATCTTGAATATTCATTGCTGCCATTGCTGTGGTGAAGCGGCAAACTTTGATATTTCGGCATGAAACAGGATTTTGTTGTAACTTGAATGTACATTGTCCAACCTAAATTTGTCATGCTTGATAAAAGTCACGGCCTGAACACATCTACATGTCAATATTGAGTCACGGGAAGTCAGCCTTATGACAAATATCATCCGATTTACATGGATTTTACACGGTGTGGTCTACACATGATTTGCAGCAACATGAAGTATAATTAGTGGGTGTTCTCTGGCGCCACATAGTGGACACAGAAAGTGATATTTAACTCCATCATGCAATATCCAAAACCCTGAAAATGCATATGCACCTAACCCTCCACTAAATATCTTGATACATTAATGACCGTTTTGTGTTGTACTGCCTACTGGCAACAGGAAATTCAGCCTACTGTGACAGACATCATCCGATTCAAATGAAATGTAGAAGGTGCAGTCTACACTTGTTATAGAGCAACATTGATGAATAATTAGTGGGTGTTCTCTAGCGCCACATAGTGGACACAGGAAGTGATATTTAACTAGTTCGTGCAACATTCGATAACATCACAGTACTAAACACATCTGCATGCCCGCAATAAAAGCACTTTGACTGCAGTGCTCCCTAATGTGTGCAAAGGCGTGAGGGCCCGTTCATCACTGAATGTTGTACATACTGCCACATTGCACAAGTGTGTAAAATTTCTCCCCACAGGGGGTGCTACTGTAATATTGTAACTTGATATTTCTACAATTCTGGTGTCTGTAATGAAATGAAACTTGGTACACAAGTTCTCCATGTCAATGTGCACAACATATTGAAACATGGCACCAATAGCCCCACCTTGTGGCCATTAGTGAAACACCAGCATACTACACATTAAGTTTCATATCTCTTAAATATAATATTCCAAGGTAACAAATTAAGTAAAGTTATATAGATGGGGATGCTAAACAAGTCTGTGGTATTTGATACAATTTCACCTGTAGGTGGTGCTACAAGATTTTAACAAAATTCTGTTGGAGCAGAAGATTGCAGCGGCTGCAGCAGCAGGAGCGGATAACAGCTTGCAGCTCACACACACACTTTCTTCAGAAAATGCAAATATTCTATTTATTGTTCTGTATGTTTTTTGGTGGCTGGCATTTGTACCTTAATCAAAATAAAACTTCATTTTTTGTGATCTTAAAAAATGTGTGTGATGGTAAAAAAAGTTGAAGAAGACGATTTTAGAGAGGTTTATCTGGATGTGCCTACACCAACTAAAAGTGACCAAAATATTATCGAACAGGCTGTTGTTCACCTCCATTATATGCATAATATTTCCTATAATTGTATTAATCCATGTCAAATGTCTTCTGGATATAAATCACATTTGATTAAATTTAATACAGCATCAAATACACTTGATTGGAGGGCATTCTTTTTTTTTTTTTTTTTAATTTGCATTTAATAATTAAACAATTTTGTAGTAAACCAAGAAGTGAGCTTCAAAAATAATGTGGTTATATTATTATAAAAAACACATTGAGTAGTGTGTGTGGTTGCAGGTAGAAATCATGTGCATGTACATCATTAGACACTGTACATCATTCGCCATTGTTTCCTTTTTTAAAGCCATGTGAGGCATGTTGTAATGTTATGCATTGAACATTGGCTGTGTCTTCATGTAGTATCCAGTACCCATACAGCTTTGATCACAGATGGCTGAAAAGCTCAGCTATTACTCACACAACCAGTCTGTGCTCAAATATCTGAGCAGAGCCTGATTCAAGGTTGGGGCAGGTGAAACTCAGAATAATTGGCCCTCAGACTGCAATGATATTAATGATACAATTAGAGCAGGCCTTTGGTTTCCTCTGTGGCAGAAACAGGTAGTGATAGGTGATATCGAGGGACTTCACTAGTGTCAGTCCGATCCTTCTGATGCCGTGCTGATCCCACAAAGGGAGGAGACTGGCACACACTCGCTCAGGCTCATTTCCCATGGTGCACCCTGCCTTTGAGCACTGACCTTGGTTGGAGGCTCCCTTGTGGTAAGAGAAGAGATGGAATACATGTTTGAAAGATCAAAACAGTCCAGGTCACCTATCTCGGAAAACACTGGCACATAGTTTTCACAGCTCACATTCATTATAGAAGGTGATCAGCATTGATTCAGCTAACCTCCAAGACACAGCTGTGAACTGTTTAAAAAAAATTTTTTTTTAAAACGACAGTTTACAACTGGTATGTGTACTGACTGACTTCATAGGAAGTGTGTATTCAGTTTAGCTATTTAATTAAAAAGGTAAATCTACAATGAGTTTTTGGCTCACCAATAATTACTATTGTTGAATGGCTTTTTTTTTAGCAAATAAAATGTAAAAATTATGATAAATGCACATCAGCTGCCTCCAGTGCCCAATGTGTCATTAAGTTTGACCAGGGGATTCATTTTACAAGATATGAGACAGAAAAGCAACAAAGCCTCAGATTTAGAGTGTAACCAGCAAATGCTTGAAGTTTCTTCATGAAAAATAACTCAAATTATGAAACTATGACATGGACTGTATTTATATATAGAACATAAAAAATGGTAACTACAAAGTGGGTAGAGAAATAAAATATAATACACAATATGGAGAAGCTGCACTTGAGGGAATGGAATAAGGTGTTAAGTACTTTTAGCAGTAAGTTTAGTAATCCAATGACACTAGTGCAGAGGTTTTAAAACTTGAGCAGTCTGATTGTATCGTCCAACAGTTGTTTTGGTCTCTGAGAACAGTGGTGACTCAATTGAACTGAACTGAATCAACAGCAGCTACTGTAGCACTCCTTCACACACTGCAAAACTTTTCAGATCTTTCAAATTTGAAATGTAAAACATTGTGACATCATATGTAATATGACGTAAAATGTCATGTGATCACTTTGCATAAAGACACATGGTTTCCTCTGAAACATCATTTGACATGTAATCAATTTACATTTAGGCACATGGGGTTTTCAGAAATTTTCCAAAGAGAATTGTTACATTTCAGATATTATATTTCATTATATTATTTAAATATGTAATCACGTCACCCATTTATTTCACCTGTGCCATTTTGTAAGGGACAGAACATTTAATTATTAATGAATTTACGTCAAATGCTACACTACTGAAAATAAATGATACTAACCTCTTGAACCCAGGTTTCCCCCAAATATCTCCTGAAAGGTTCCATATGTAAGAATCAGAAATTCCTTCTCATTAGTGACACTGGTGGTCATTAAGTGAGCTGCATCCTGTTGCCCATGTGCATGCTCACACTCCATCAGCGTGAGTAAGCAGCAGCGTGAGATTATTGCAGGGGATTTCTTTTTCCACGCTTACACTTCTTATAATAACTTATAAGATCTCTAACATTGTGTTCTGCACCGAGCTTCAGCAAAGCACCTCTCATTCCCAGTCAGTCAGCCCCTCCCCCCCATGCTGTGGCCCTGCTGTGCTGTGGCCACTGACCGGTAGTGATGTGCGGATCAGGGTTTTTTTTAATACCACACCCACCCAACGCAAAAGAATATGCATTAATCAACCACCACAACCAGACCCAAGCCGCAAACCGCCAACTTTGTTTACCAACTTTTACTAAACACCAGTAGGCTCAGCAAGCTATGGCCGGGGAACAAAGCACTATGACCAGGGAGCAACGCACTGTGGCTGGGAAGCAACAGAGGAATGTGCTGTGGCCGGGGAACAACATGTTGTGGCCGGGCAGCAATGTGCTGCAGTTTTGTTCTGAAATGTGTGGTGGTCAAGCCATCTCATCCCCCCAAAAAACAAAGGTACTGTAGCCAGAAACTGTGATAGCTGGCATGGTTAGACAGCCACCAGCCAACCTGGTGGGTAATAGAACTGGAGAGCTAATATCTGCAGGGTGTTTCTAGTTGGATAGCACCGTTTTTGTTCTAGTGGGTGTTTGTTGACGTTAGCAGGAGAGAGGCAAAGCATTTGGGAGTGTGCAAAAACATCACTTCCACTGGATTTTCACAGAAAAACTGGCCCAAGTCCTTCACATAGCAATCAGTCGACAGGCTAATATAGGCAATCGAGAAAGTCGGGGAAGGTCTTGTTTTTTAAGTTACATTACAACCCATTCACTCATTGGCAATATAAAAATGATAATACATTGTTGGGCCTCAACCATGGGTCAGACAAAGGCAGGCCTACATGTAAAACCTGAAGCCTGACCATGAGGCTTCCTTTGTCCTTTGTCCCCTGAAACAAAAGGGGGGCGGCACCAAAATGCTGCTCACAGACTCCACTTCCCATAATGCTCGAGACACCTGGGTGAGAACTTGGCAGGGAGCCACAAACACCACCGGGAGTCATGGCAACACAGCCGTGACGTCACTGCCCCTTTAAGAAGCGGCTGCGCCGATTCAACATCACCTTTCCACAGTAACAGCACTGGAGGAAGCGTTGCTTTCTCCGTGAGCCAGCTTACTAAAGGAGGTAACCCTGTGCACGTGGACTTTTTCCCCCATCGACACAAGATTCACCCTTGCTCGACGAGCTGAACTTCTCCCTGTGTTCAACCGAACACATTCACCGGATCCGAGAAAGAGACCGCTGCTGTTGCAACCCAGCACTCTCACTGCCTGCAGAAGGAAGAAAAGGATTTTCTTCACAAAGACGATTACTTCTCTGTCCCGCTCATTCTTCAATTAAGTCGACTCCGCTGTTTCCCTCGCCACGCAGCCGAGGATCAGCTGCCGTCAAAACCCCGCCGACAGAGCGCCGATGACCCCGTCAGCATCTGAACTGGACCAGGACGGAAGAAACACACACCGTATTGCTTTATGAAGCGACCCCGTAAGAGGCTATGTCTGGACAGAGACAGAATGAATTGTGTGTTTGTTAGCTTTTAGCTTTAAGTCTAATTGCTATGTGTTGTTGATTTAACGGACCGCCGAGTCCCTTTTCCTGCTATACTCTGAGGAGTATTTAAAGTTTGCTGCCTGTTTAGTTGTAACCACGCTAGACTGTTTTTGTGTTTTGTCCCACACGGGACTGCTGCTGTGTTTGTGCCATCGTGAATGAGAAAGTAAGTTGTTTGTCAATCAAAAATCAGACAACGTGCGTCACAGGCTGCCGTCTGCACGCACGCCCTCTGTGATCAAACAACCGCTGCTCTCCCCTCACGATTGTAGGATTTCGCCGAGAGCCGGCGTTTCTTCTCCTCTTGCTACTAACACCTACACACACGCACATACACACCTCTTTTCTTACACATCTGACGGTCAGATAACGTGGGACACAGCGCCGCTCTGCCCTCGTTATCTACCATCAGACACGTGTTTGATACATTGAATTGGGTGAATGCAGAGACGCCGATCCCCAGGCGGCGCCATCTTGCTATTGTTATAACCGACACTACAGTCATAGCCACTATTCGGCTATCACGTGACTCCATCTCGCGAGATCACGCCTGCTGTCCTTGAGATCACGTGACATCATCTCACGAGATTACGCCAGTCACCCCAATTCTTGCGCGACGTCATCTCACAGATCACGGTCACCATTTTGTTCTCTCACACACTCACACTCACATTCACACACACACGCACGCTCCAGCTTGCATGTGTTTCCATTGTACATAGCTGTATTATTGCTTAGGTAGTATTAGATTCTAGGAGTGTCTTATTGATCAAAGCATTTGCTAACTTGTTAACTTTGCTATTGTTTATAAACACTGTTATATCTTTAAAGAGAAGTCTTTTGTAATTATTGTGCTCATTTATTGTAAAAGGTGACTGATTGAGAAAGAGGGTCAGAGCTTGAATTCATACCTTCACTGTTCACTTGTGGGTGCTGATATCCCTCAGAGATTACCATCCCAAGTGAACCTTGTTTATGAGACTACCTTATTGTTTGGTTATTGGTCCCGGTTTCCGGGTGGTGCCCTGTATTATTAATTCATATTAATAATTTAATTTTTATTAATTAATAATTATCTGATAATTATTAATTACTGCTAATAACCAACCAGTTTACAATCACCACCCTAACAAGTGGTGCTCCTGTATGAGGCTCTCTCACTCACTCTATAAATCCCCAACAACATATTAATTGTTTCACAGTTCTTACACCTTTAAATGACCAGTGTTTCTGAATGTTTTAGCTACACATCCTGTATACATCCATTCTCACAGTATACCATCATTTTTCAGATTTCCTACATTCCAGGAAGCCGTTGGTTCATTTAAGTAGACTGGCACACAGTTTTCACTAGTGAAAAGTCAACTTGCAAATAAATCTGAGTTTGGTAATCCATCACAGTAAGCATCATGTATGCTGTTATTGCTGTCAGAATTTGGTTATAGCAGTGTGGTTATCAGTGATTATTTACCTGTGTGGGGCTACAGGCATACTGATAACACTAATGTTAGACTTCATTTAATACTGTATTTCTTAAAAGAAGGGAGAAAAAGAGGAACAGCGTGGGAACCATAAGTTACAATTATTGATATTCATATATGTTACCGATTAGGTTCACATTACTGATGTTTTGGAGAACAGGATTTGTAAGATTTTGTACTTTGAGTTTATTAAATAGCTGTAGCCATCAAACAGCAGCAGAAATAAAAGCATCTCCAAATTCAGAATGCTTCTTACGCATGTGGCACACCAGCAGTATCTTATTATCTTTAAGGATCTTGTTACTACTACTAATAATAATACTACTACTACTACTACAACAACATCAGGATCTAACAGTAAATGACATTCTGTACTTTTCTACACATCAGACAGATAAACTGAGAATCTCTGAAATAGCTTATCTAGTAATATTGTTTAGGATAAAGCAAATGTCCTCAGGAGCTCTGAGCTCCATCAAATTTGTTTGAATATTTTATTTTACTCTGCCCACAAAATACTAATTAACAACATGAATTAATGAATCATACAAATGTTTTTTTTGTCTTACCTTCCAGGCTCCATACTCCATAATATGTTTACTTGTACTGTATGGCAGTGAGAGATAGTATGAAAAAAAAAGCCATTAATTTCATACTGTTTAACTTCTCTTTAGGTCATATTAAAATGCTTCAGGGGTAAAAATTAAATTTTTTCATCTCATTTTATATCTCAGACTCAAATCCTGACAGCGGAAATAAATTGCAAAGCAAGCAATGCTAGACTTGTTCAGCATGGGACTTAAGTGGTATGGTGGTGTTTCACTAATGGCCACAAGGTGGGGCTATTGGTGCCATGTTTCAATATCTTGTGCGCATTGACATGGACAAACGTGTGTACCAAGTTTCATTTGATTAAAGACATCAGAATTGTACAAATAGAGTTATAATACAGTAGTGCCCCCTGTGGGTAGAATTGTATGAAGTTTTGCACACGTATACAATTCCCATAGGCAGTCCGTCCGTCCGTCCCTCCCTCCCTCCCTTGCGGTCTCCTCATGGTTCCCATTTGCCTGTGGGACCCCAAGGTATTTGTAGCTGTCCTGAACATCTGCAATGCTGCCTTCTGGTACTTCAACCCCCTCGGTTCTGATCATCTTCCCTGTCTTTGATACCATCTGGTCACACTTATCTAATCCAAATGACATTCTAATGTCATTGCTGTAGATCAGTGAGTCGATGTCTCGCTCATTCCTGGAATACAGCTTGATGTCATCAATGTAGAGGAGGTGACTGATGGTTGTTTCACTTCGGAACTGGTATCTGTAGCCACTCTTTGTGATGATCTGGCTGAACAGCAGCGGGGATAGTGCATTACCTTGGTATATACACACACCGCACTTGATGGTAACTTGTGCAATTGGCTTTGAGTTGGCCTCCAGAGTCATTTTCCACAGCCCCACTGAGTTCTTGATGAAGGCTCTTAGTGTCCTGTTGATGTTGTACATTTCCAAGCATTCCAGTATCCATGTGTGTGGCATTGAGTCGTAGGCTTTCTTGTAGTCAATCCAGGTGGTGCACAGGTTGGTCTGCCTGGTCTTGCAGTCTTGGGTGACTGCTCTATTGACCAACAGCTGGTGCTTGACTCCCCTGGTATTACTACCAATTCCTTTCTGGGCCCTGCTCATGTATTTGGCCATGTGCCTATTCATCTTAGCTGCTATAATGCCTAACAGGAGCTTCCTTCCAGGTTATTGGCTGGTAGTTGGATGGAATTACAGCAAATTTTTTGCGCAGCAAGAATACATACCAAGTCAATGCGACACAAATGATGCGAATACGCGAAAGTTGCGTGTATCATGGGGCTGGACCAAGGGGTTCAGTCACTCTGTGTTGAGAGGCAGCCAGTTCGGGGAGCATGTTGGTGCTGCTGCTGATTTCTGGAGGAACAAACATACACCGGACCACCACACTAGTCACATTGTAATTTGCTCTAACCCGGAGCCATTAACTGGTGGGAGGAGTTTATTTTTTTTATAACTTCTGGGATAAAAAATAAATAAAAATTGATTTGTCTTCACTTTTGCTTCTCAACCTAACTTACCCGGAGCCAACACTTGAGTCACATCCCCCCCAGCTGCTGTCATCGATAATAAACATCTTAAATGCCGCCAACTTTATATCATTTTTAAAGTTACACTGTATGTAGATATGTGTGTAAACATGTTGCTGCCATATTTATGCCTTTAGATGATGTTATTGAGTGTCAATGGAGCAGCTATGTTTGCAAAGTATAGCCCTGATCGATCTGAACTCCATTCAGAAAACAAGCATTTTAAAAGTTGCTTGTTTGTAATCTTGTAGACAGACCTAACAAAGCATGAATTCAGACTTTACAAATCGGCATCATGATGTAGTTATTTCAGTATCGTTTTGATCCATTTATTGCAATTAAATCACGACAAAATCTAAATTTATTTTGGGTTCATATTGCTTGAAGGTCTGTAGTTGTCATCTGGGAAGTGCAGTAAATCAATTGAACTTTTGGGGGGGGGGGGGGGGTTGTGTAATGGATTAATGAAGTTTATCACAGCAAAAGGACCAGAGAAGAGTTGATAATGCATCTCTTAGTGTTTACAAATAAGTATCAGTATGACTGTTGTTAGCAGGAAGACTGAGCCGTCATGATGGCAGGCAGACTGAGCTTCAGTGACACCGCAGTGGCTCCCATTGTCCAGGTGGGGACTAGTCGGTGCCTGCCGTTGCTCGCTGGCTGTTTGGGGCGAATAAACACAAATAATCCGGTGGTCAAACTCACAAGAGTAATGCGAGGTGAAAATTCGCTTTGTTGTGATAAGAGGCTGGTTGAGAGAGTCAGAGCTCAAACCTTCTTCATTCACCTGTGGATACTGGTATCCCTCATATATTAGCATTCCTAAGTGAACTCCTTTAATGAGAATACCTTACTATTTGGTTATTGGTCCCAGTTTCCGGGTGGCGCCCTGTTATTATTAATTTGTATTTCTAATTTTATTGATTTTAATAGTTAATAATTATCTTTGATAATTATTATTTATTGCTAATAACCAAACGTGCTCCTCCCAGCCCCAACAATATCATCTGTAAAGATTCGCCATTTCCGATGCATTTGCAAAGTTTTGTGAGTTTTCAAGCACCCCTAAATAATATTCGAAATAATTACTAGTTCAAACGTGCTTACAATGTTTTATGAATTTTTACGCATCCTAAAGGCCTCAAACGTGTTTGTGAAATGAAAATTGATGCACGAAATCAAAAATGGCTGTGAGGCAAAACAGAAAAAAATTTCTGAGCAGAAAAATGAAAGCAATGATTCCACTGAATTTCATGAACATATAAACAACTTTTTTCCAAAATTGCTGCTGACTTCCTGTTGTCAGTAGGTGTGTTCAGGCCTGGGCTCTTATCAAGCATTGGAAATTTGGAGCAGATCAGACAAAGTCAATCTGCTCAAGGAGTCACAACAATTTCCTGTTTCATGTTTAATTCCTTCAGTCATTATTATTATGAGGGCCCTTATTGAAAATAAATAAATAAATAAAATAAATAAATAAAAATAAAATAATAATAATAATGATTCCTTCAGACACAATAGGGCCTTTGCACCATTCAGTGCTTGGGCCCTAATTAGTTGTATTGAAGCATACTTAGACTTTTGGAATAGAGCCCTTCAACAAATTTTAAACCATTAAACCATTAAATTCTACCCCCACCCCCTCCAAAAGACCTAAGCTACAAGTCAGGTTATACCTAATAAACTGTAGACTTTAAATGATTATACAGCAGTCTGCTTTTCTGCTGTGTGCATACGTGAGTGTATGCGTACATGCTTGTGTGTGATAGGGATCTGTGTAGATGGCCCAGGGAATTAGTCAAGCAGAATCAAGTTCCAGCCTCCATGCCTTTGTCTTATGAAGTCACAGAGTGCTGACCGATGGTCCAGATTTGAGATGATCTACATGCCTTTACGTAAGTGGGATTAATCCATTAAGAACCAGGCCACAGAAGCTTACTTCATCATTCCTGCTTACACACCTCACACAGAGGGGGATTTTTTTTGTTATTTCCCAGGAGGAAATAAAAAAAGAAAAAACATTTTACTGCAAAGTGGCAAACTGTTTGCATCATGAACTGTTTCACTCTCAATAAATCACACAAGTCAAACATCTGTGCCAGTTACATTTATGAATTACACCTGCACTTAAAAGTTAAAAGGGACACATTTCTAGGTCAATATTTTTAATCTGGGGGTCTACTAGATTTACAGTTAAAAACTTCTTTATCTTATACCAACCCTTTATATGCAGCCCTTCAGTTCAGCCTCTGTCTGAAACAGGCCATTTTAGCTCCTGTCTCTTTGAGGCCCTCTCCCAAGGAGTCCACCCTGTTCTGATTGGCCAGCTCTCAGAAACTGACATCTTCCAGCTCTGGAGGTTATGTCAACAAACCAGGCAACAAACTATAGTAGTAGGATTTCACAACTTTTTTTTCGCTCTTTACTCGATATGCAAACTTCTCAAATACATCCGTACATGTTTGAGCCGAAATCCGTTCTGAAATATAAGAGTGGACAATGCAAACAACACTTGGAAAAACCTTAGCAACAACTTTATCAACCAATGCTACAGAAAAGATGGCGGTTTATTGGCATTTGTGATGAGCCGACGTCAGCTCGTCTGCAAAGCATTCAGAGCAGGTTGCAGCCCTGGTTTTTGACTTGCAGGGAGTATCTCTACATACATTCCCCTCAAGTTTTGCAACTTTGACCATGTTTAACATAGATACCCAACATCATAACAGTATACAAATAACAGAAAACCACAAAAAGCATAATATGGCCCCTTTTAAGTTGGAAAAGATTCCAGCAGTGAAAATTAAGCCTAGACCAAACAAGACTAGTCAGCTCCTAAAGCTTGCAATGTTGATTATATATAATTAAAGGATCCTTCTGATTTATTTCAACTTGGATGTTGAGAGCGAAAGCTCATTTTTGAGCTTGGAAATAGTAGTTGGACAAAATATTCTTAATTCTCTATTCTTTTTTTAAAATATGATTTTGATATGTCTTGTGTATCAGAGGGTAATTTGTCCTGATGGTGGTGCTGGGGAATATCCACAGCTAATTTCTTTGCTTTCACATATGGTCAAGGAAATGACAGTGGTGCTGAAGGCATCATAAAAATCACAAATCATCATTTATTACAATTTGATGGCAGTCTGGTGAGTAATTGGAGAGACATGCTGCTTTGGACCCAAGTGTTGGATGGATGAATGTAAGGCAAAACAATGAATGTACCAGCTATTTTATCAATCATGTTCTTTTCTACAAATTCAGTTACCTTTCGGATATTTGTCCCATAATCTGTTGATAACATAGGTGTATTGAGCACATCACCGCAGAATGTCATTCAAAATTATGTAGATTAAATCATGATTTTAAAGTTATTCCTTTATTACCAGGGCTTCTGACCTTGCCAAACCACCACCTATTCTAACTTAGCATGGCCTCATTCCCAGCCCTTCCACCAGTGTCCTGAAGCCAACCCTCTCCCATGGATTTTCCATCAAATCCTACATTTTCTCCCAAAAGCTCACACCCCTTTCCCTCCGCAATTAATTCACTCATTTATCCTCTGTTGCAGTCAAGGTCAAGGCCTGTGATCTCTTAATTAAAGAAGAAATGGAAGAAGAAAGTTTTCTGTCTTCAAATGAAGCCTCAAATTTGTGAGCTGTTCAATCAGATCTTTTAAACTCACTTAACCCCTGATTAATCCCCTGCGCTCTTCAGTTGGCTGAGCTTCTCACTAATGAAATTAAGACAAAAGGAAGCCTTCATAACAGATTCAACACACATTACTGGGACAAATCAGAGACATGACAAGCATCTGAAGAATCACACAGGCAGTGTGAACCAGAGGCTTCATGGATGTGATTGGAAGCTCTTTGGCTCTTGGGACGCCTGTCTCTGCTTCCTTTTTTCTAGGCTCCTCATTTATCAATGCTGTATACCAAGAAAAATATAAACCATTTACCCATTTGTTCTTGTACTTGGCAGAACCAAGGTGCGTACATTTAAGACCAGCTCTGATCATACACAACATCTGTACAGTCAAAATACCATCTACGAATAAAGAATTGATTTGATTGATTTGACTGATATCATGGAACAAACAGCAAACTGCATCTCAATTCACATATTTCATTTAAAGCACTTAGCCTACTAATATTTTTAGTTTAGTAGTTTTAGTCATTAAAGTATGTCTGAACAACCGTCAGTTATTACAAAAAGAGTAGAAATTAAGAATGGGCTTTCAGCCAGCAGCATGTTCTCAGTGTTATAAAAGGCAAATTTGGTGCTACAGCACTAGTGTTGGGGGACAGTCAGGTCCTCAGATGAAAACAACAGTCAAATTAGAGCTGCAAGCAGTGTTGATCAGGCCCTTGCACCTTTGTGTATGTTGGGGTGTGCTGCAGTGCTGTTATTGCGGAGGAACACAATGCAGCAATACATTTACCAGAGGGCAAGTGACACAAATATATATTTTCATTAATTTTTTCCAAAAACTTCAGGTTTGTGAGTTACTTACTTTAAAAAAATTGTGAGGTATCATTCTTTGCAGACATATTTGTTAAAGATAAAATCACATATTTAGGAATCATATTATCCAAAAATCAACAGGACAGGATTTCTCTAAATTTTAACCCGGTGATTGAAATAGCTAAAACCAAATTCAATTTTTGACTTAAAAGAGATCTATCACTGAATGGTTGTGCACTGCTGTCCAAAGCTGAAGGATTATCCTGCCTTATCAGCTCATTTAGAAAAATACACTGCTAAAATTGTAAAGCAGCTGTTAATTAACTTTCTGTGGAAAAATCGGACACATTATATTAGAAAATCTGTAGTCTCAAATTCATGCAAAAATGGTAGTTTGGATTTCTTAGATTTTTCTACCCTTAAAACTATTTATAATGAGAAACAACAAAACATTTTTGATAAATGATTAATTGGTATGGAATTTCATTTCTAAGTTTGTTTTTGATTAACTTGTTGGCCTGCCCTTCTTACAATGTGTAATTAGATAAGATAGACAAAATTCCAACTAAATTATCAGAATATCACGAACAAGCTTTATTGTCATTGAAAATGATCAACAAGAACACATTTTCCCCTTAAAATTATTAGATTTGGAACAATGGTGACATTTTATACAAAAACAGATCTACCTTTTTTAAAGAACTGGTTTGATAGGAACATTGTTTTGTTGGGTCAGGTGCTGAACTTCAGGCTCATCGAATGACTTACAATGAATTTATCTCCCACTTTAACTTTTCAATATTGTCTGAAGAATATGTGCCTAATGTTTCTGTGGCTCTGTACAAAAGTGTTCCTTATCTTACTGATATCTTATTACAGCAACCTATTGACACTTCCTGTGGTAAAATCTGTTTTGTATCATCTAAAAATAATAAAAGAGCTGTATGTTCATTATTTCAGCAAGAAAGTATTTTTTATTCTTTATGTCAACACCTACTGGAATAAATTTGCAAGTAAAATTCCATGACAGAAGGTTTGGCTGTTACCTCACAAATATCTCATCACCAGGAAGATAAAGGAGGCGTCCTTTAAGCTCATACACAAATTCTACCCTGTAAAACATTTTCTTAAAAGATTTAAGAATGATATCAATGTTTCATGTCTGACTGTGCTTTATTGAATAAACATGTTCTGTTTGGTTTTTGAAGTTACAACAGAAGGAATGAGAAACAAGCGTACACCAATTTATTATTATTTTAGCTACGTTTCATATTCATAAATGTAAGTTTGTCAACAAAAAACTTTCTTCTCAATTTTTGTAAAAGAATGTGAACATTGCTTACAGAGTATTAAATCCAGCACTAATAAGAAGGCTGTAAAAACTGTTATTGAGTGTATTTTTTAATGTCTTTACTTAACTAGTCTGTTGTTTTATTCATTCATGTACTTGTTTGTGTATTCATTCTTTAAATTATCCATAATTACATAATGTTGATGATTATTTCTTAAATTTTTGTTGCATTTCTTAAGTGTTGTGTGTCCCCCTGGCATTTTGTTCATAAGAATGTACCCATAGGTGTATTAGGTGCCTTTTGACAAGACAAATTGTCAGCAATAGTCTTTCTGCATTTTTGTTTCACGGGTGGACACATCACCAGTAGTATTGAAGGAGTGCTCCATCCCATGATCACCTGTCAGATTTAGCAGTGTAGTTTTGGATGCGATGGATGAAGTTGTTGCATCGCATCCTTGTTGGCCTGTGGAATGCACAGCTGTTCTACAAGTAAAAAAGGTAATTTGCATGCAAATTGTATCTGTTGTTTGAGGCCTTATTATAAAATTCAATTCAAGTCAATTCAATTTTATTTATATAGCGCCAAATCATAACAAAAGTCATCTCAGGGCACTTTTCACATAGAGCAGGTCAAGACCATACTCTTTAATTTAATAAAATGTCTCCTTCTTCCTGACACACTCTAAATTAATAATAGTCAAGACTGCTTATGTTGTCCAAAAGGAGCTATGCCCCAAATAAATAAATTAAAATTAAAAATTTGTTTTTCTTACATTAGAAACCAAATGTGGAACATCAGCAGAAAGCTGCAGCCTCCAGAGGAGATGGGCAAAGCAACAGGTTTGTCATTTTTTAATGCAATATTTGACTTATTTGGAATTGTTTGTCATACAGTTTGAGTAGACAGGCAGCAATGACATATTTGGATATGTTTGTAGTATTTAGTAAATATATTTTTTCATTTATTTTGTTTATGCAGTTCATTCTTTTTTTTCTAGGTGGAGGCAACATGAGGCATTGTGGAGGTGTCTTCAAAGCCAGCCAGTTGCTGTGAAACTGGCTGTGAAGGATGAGGTTGATGCAGTTTGCGTAATGGATGTCCCACAAATTTTCACTCATTACAAATAAATAGTTCTAGTTGGTAGGCTTTATATAGTGTAGGGTGCATTAAGGTTACACACTGATATGACCACATAATTCATTTTAGTTTCATTCAACGTGTATGTACCTAAATACACTTGACGAAGTGAAAACTAAAAAAATGGGTAATACACACACGGGCAGTGATTGTGTATCAATAAGTAGATTCAGTCGAATTCTGTCCATATATGATAATGATGATGATTGAAGTTTGTTGCAGAATATATGTCTTTTTCACTTTGTACATGCTCTCTAAATTTAATAACAGTAATGGAAAATACATACAAATAAATTAAATGTATTTTTTATTATTTTTTATTAGGTGGAGGAAACACCAAGGGTTGTGGAGGTGTCTCTAAATCCATCACCTGCCAGAGCTGTGAAAGTTGTAAAAGAGGAATTGGTGCACTTTGTGTGAAGGATGTCTGACAAGTTTCACAAATGTTTCCTAAATGGAGCATGCAATCCTATTTCATTATCATTACTAATGCAATATAAATTAGAATTAAAATTAAAATAGACACTTCAATGTCATTTTGCTCATTAATAAATAGTTTTAGTTTGTAGGCTTTATATGGTGTAGGTTGCATCAAGTGTACATGTTGAAATTACAACATAATTCATTTTAGTTTCATTCAATGTTTATATATGTAAAGTTGACAAAGTGAAAACAAAAAAATCTGAAATACACATATAAGCAATGCCTGTTATCAATATGTAAATTTTGTCCAATTTTATCCATAGATGATGATGGAAGTTGATTGCTGAATATATGTCTTTTTCCCTTATTGTAGATTTTGAATACAGAGGGCTTCAATGTATGGCAATAGGTTTGGTAAGCCTAGCAAGTCATACAGTTGGTAGTGTCTTGTCATGGAAGACAAAAGATCTGGACAAAGTTGTAGTTTTAGGTGACAAGTTGTATACAAATATATGAGAAAAGAACACGATCAGCCACTCATCCAATCTGCTGTGTGTTCCCAATTTGCCTAAACAGTCAGTTATTGATGGACAGAATTTTCTGTTTCAATATGGTGACAATGTAGTCAGTGGTGATGTAGATGTGGTTGAAGGTGAATATATTGAAAGTGGTGTCTAAACTAGTCTACCAAGTGGACTGAAACAGTTTTTTAAGCAGTACAACACGTCTTCTGACATTGTGTAGCAGTACATGTGCAATTATGTATCAAAATGGACAGTACGCAGTGGTTGACTCCCATGCACGCAATGCTTTTGGCATGGTTGATGGAAATGGAAAAAGTGTTGTGTGTTTCCCTTTGGCTACAGGGCTCAGTGAGAAGCAAAAGCCTTTTGAAATAACTGGTGTTTGTGTCAGTCTTACAACTTCAGAACAGAGCCATTTGCCTGTAAGTTCAACAGTGACATGTAGAGATTCTGTCAATACTTGCAACTGATGACTTGGGTTTGGGCTCTTCACAAAATTGACCACAAATCCACCATGTGAGTAGTCATGTTGCAGAACCAACAGTAAGTTGTAATGATTCTGACAAGACTTTTGCAACTAATGAGTTGGGCTGTGGTTCAGCACAAGATGAAAGAAAGTGTAAGATTCCAGTGGGCTCATGTACATCAAAGAAGTTGAAAAGATATGATTTTTCTGAAATTGATTCAGATGTCGAATTTGTTAGTGATGGAATAAATCAGAAGCTGAACTTTAGTCCTATTTGTGATCCTCCTTCTCAATCTTTGTGCACACATTTAAATGTGGAGTTTGAAAAACAAAATGTACCAGTATCAACGCGTGTTGGTTTGTTAGGAGTTCCATGCATAAATGAGAGCATAGTGGATGATGGGAACTGTTTCTTCCAAGCCATCTCGAGTGGCACCCAAAAGTATCATCGAAAAATAAGACTTGCCATTGTAAGAGAATTGGAAAAGAATGCTGTAAAATATCAAAAAAGTTTGAGAAGTGAGTTTTTCCTCAATGGTACATTAACAGAAGTCGAAATACAAGCAACAGCAGATTATTTAGGAGTCAGTGTTTTTACATTTTATGACGGTTGTTGACTAAAATACAATTGTAACAGTAAGTTTTTGTCAAAACACAGCATCTACTTAGAAAATTGCCATGGAAACCATTATGAGACTGTTGTTTGTGTTCATGAGCCTGGACTGCAGAGTTGTTATGGCTCCTGCAAAATCAGTACATCTTATTTCAGTGGATACAATACAAGATCACAAATTAATGATGAAAATAGTGTTCTTTCTCTGGACAGGAACAGACAACTTGTTAAAGAACAAACGCAGTTTGTGACTGAACAAGAGCATCATAGTGCATTAAAAAGCCAACAGAATGACACGTGCAGCTGCAATGGAATTAGATTCTGATGTTGAAGTTGTGGTTGATTCTGATGTTGAAGTTGTGGATGATGCTGAATGATGATAATGATGATGAAGTCAAATGACATTCAAATTTAATCCTTTATCCACTAAAGTTGCACAAACATTATGCAGTAAATGTAATGTGGATTATGAAAAGCATGATATACAAGTACCCACTGTATATGGGTCGTTAAAGGTTGTGTGTAAGACAATTGTAGAACAAGAAGAAGAAGAAATTGTAGAAGACAGTGATAGTTATTTTAGCTCTTTACATACAGGGCTGAAAGATTGGCTCAAATACAGTAGCATGTGTACAGAACTCAAATACACCTCACGGTGATACTTGGACACGTCCTCAGTGATGAACCCAAGGTCATAGGGTGTTTCGGGTCTTTAATCATCAGACACCCTCGCCCAGGCGACCCAGCCGGGGGTGATCAGACCCCATGACATCATGTCTGGGCAGAGTGAAGTGGTAGCAATGTTGGCCAGGAACTTGAGTTGCCTTCCCAGGTCAACTTGGAGCTGCCAGTCACGAGCAGTGGCGAGGAGCCCTCCTGGGGAGTTGGGCTGGTGTTTTGCCTTCTGCCCCACTCTGATGAAGGTGACTGACTGCTTCAGGGCGACCTGGGACTTGCTGTTCTGTGTCGATGTACAGATGGAATCCGCAAGGGATTTTAAAACTTGGTTGTGGCGCCAGTGATACCGCCCCTCCCCTAGAGCCTTTGGGCAACAGCTCAGAATGTGCTCCCTCCTCTGGCATAGTTTACACTCCGGAGTGTCTGCTAGGCCCCAGGTGTGAAGGTTGGCCGGGCTTGGGAGGACATCGTACACAGACTGTATGAGGAATTTTGTGCGCAGCAGTTCAGCCCTCCATAGCTCTGCCCAGGTGAGTTTGCGAGGTTCCACATGCTCCCACCTTGTCCACGCCACTTGCTTGGACATGCTGACCATCCTGCTGCAACATTGTTGCTATCAACAAATGAAGGAATATACTTGAAACATTGTGAGAATAATCATTTTGAGCCAGTAGTTTGTGTCAAACATGTTGATAAACAAGTTTGCTTTGATTTGTGCAAAGTTGGTAATTCTTCTGAGACACAGTACATGTATAGAAGGGATTCAAAAGTACAGGCACACAGTACAGCAATAATTAATGATTTTCTATTTGAAAGGTAAAAAGAAATTGCATATGAAAAAGAAATATTAGGAAAATGTGTTACACAGGTTCAAAGAAAATGTGTAAAAGGAAATATCAGAAAAATGTGTTGCATAGGGAGAAGTTAAGGCAAAGAGTATACAGAAATATCAGGATAATGTGTCACATAGGGAGAAAGTTAAGGTAACGAGTATAGGTGAATATCAGGATAATGTTTTGCATAGTTAAGGCTATGATATATATGATAGGCCTATATGATAGGCTATATATAATTTAAAAGCCATGAGTAAAGGGGAGGTATCATGGAAATTCTAAGTATAATAAACATGTTACAGCAAGTAACAATCTGAACAGGCAACAAGTAAAAGAAAAGGCAGATCAGTTTTTTGCTGTGAAACGATGTGAAAGATGAGCCAGATTTTGTGTGTTGTGTCTGTCAAAGATTGTTGTTTAGACATCAGGTTTTAAATTGTAAAATAGATCATTATAACAAGACTAAAGCAATAGCTTCCACTGCAGATAAATGTATAACTGAAGATGTGAACTGTATTTACACTAATGGAGTAAAAAGTGTGTAATGCCATGTCAGTGGTTGGATACAGCTAGAGGTTAGCTGTGGATTTGTTACATGTCATTATAAGATTAATAAAGATAAAATGCGGAATGTGCAATGAATAATTTGAAAGTTCATCCCATTCCACCAGAATTGGCATGTTTGAATAGCTTAGAACAATATTTGATTGTTTTACATATATCATTTATGAAAATGTTAGCATTACCTAAAGGTGGACAAAATGGAGTACATGGACCAGTGACATGTATTCCAGCAAATATTGTGCAAACTAGCAATTGCTGCCCTGAAGCAAAAGCTAATATATATAAAGGCTATTATGAGCATCAGTTTGCTGACAGTATGCACATAAGGCATTGCATTGCAGGCTGTTTGCAACAGACAAATGTGCATTATAAAGATGTAAAGATGTTTAATGAAGCATGGATAAATAAGTTTTGTAGAGAACAAGATCATGAAAAGGAGAGTAATTCTAATGCAGAAGGTGGTGAAACATCTACAGATGTTGGTAAAGATGAGCTTTTACATGATAGACAATAACAACATCGTATGTTCCAGGACACATGTCTCATGCCTGTTGATATTGGTCAGGAAGTGCTGGATCAATATTTTGATGATATATTAAATCTGGCTCCAGGAGAAGAGTTTGCTTTCAGATCATGCAAATGAAGCCAAATGCTTTCCTGTGTTGTTTCCACATGGATGTAATATATACCATGATACTAGACAGAATCAATTGACATTATCCCGTATTTCAGTAACAGAATTTTGCATGCTGGTGGAAGGTTTGCACAAAATGTAGAGTACATCTTTTTTGCTCAGTACATGTCTGAAATTGAACAGGTTGTGTCAAATGTATTGATAAAAAGGAAAAGGAGGTTAAAAAATTAGTGATGATCTGTTGAACAATGAAGAATCTTTAAGGAATTTGTTGCAGTTTGATGATGGGTTTTGTTTCCTTAGACCTATTAGCTTGCATTTGTCAACTTGGTACTCCTACTTGGTTTTGTTTGTTTTCTTCCACTGATATGTGATGGACAAATATTCTCTATAGTATTTTGAAACAGGAAGGGAGAACAGAAACAGCTGAAGATTTAGAATGGGCAGATAGGTGTGACCTTTTACACCGCAATCCTGTGACTGCACATGTTTGATTTTTGATGGCGTTGTTTTTTGAGGGAGGTCCTTATGTCTCCATTGCATCCAATTGGCAAAATAAAAGACTACTTTTATTGGGTGGAATTTCAGCAACGTGGTTCACCTCATGTCCATTGCCTGTTTTGGATAGAAAATGCACCGCAGATTGATAAAAATATAGATGAGAAAGTCATTCAATTTATTGATCAATATGTGACGTGAATTGCCATCACAAGACGACACATTATTGGACATTGTGTCATCTGTGCAGCAACATTCAAAGGAACATTCAAAAAAAAAAAAACACTTTGTCATTTCCATTTTTCCCAGGCCAGCATCTGCTCAAACATTTATTTGTTGTGGCAAAAGTGATGAAGATTGCAAAAAATGTGCAACTGTCAGGTAGATAAGACAGCTATTTTAACACAATTTGCATGTGTAAATCAGGGTCAGAAAGCTAATGAAATGAAAAGAGAGCATACAGCAAACATGAAAACAATCAAAACGGTTCTTTCAGATGAGAACAATAGCTATGAGAGTGTGGAACATTTGTTTGACAGTTAAGATATAAATCAAGCAACTTTTGAGGCTGCATATAAACGCTTGGGTCGAAATACACGTTATGTTGGAAAGGCAGGTTAATGAGGTTTGAGTAAATCAATATAACAAACCACTGTTAAAGGTGCAGTGTGTAGAATTTAGTTGCATCTAATAGAATGGACCTGGCAGAAATGGAATATTCATAAGTATGTTTTAATTAGTGTATAATTACCTGAAAATAAGAATTGTTGTTTTCATTACTTTAGAACGAGTCCTTTGTCTGCAATCTGCAATCTGTAACCTCACCGCTAGATGCACACTGGTCCTTTAAAATGTTGGAATGCTAATATAGATATCCAATATGTTGTTGATGCATATGCATGCATAGTATACATTATTTCTTATATTAGTAAAGCAGAGAAGGAAATGGGATTGTTGTTACAAAATGCAAAAAGAGAAGCATCTAAAGAAGAAATTGTTAATGCAAAAGATGCACTGAAAAATCTAGGAAGTGTTTATTTACATAATAGAGATATTTGTGCTCAAGAGGCTGTGTGTAGATTGATAAATATGCATCTAAAAGAATGTTCTAGAAAAGTTGAATTTGTGCCAACAGGTGATAACATAATTAAAATGAGCCTTTAAGAGAATTGAAAAAAAGGCATCATCAAATGATCTTACCACTGAAGACATGTGGATGACTAGTGCAGTTGACTGTTATAAGAACAGGCTAAAAGATGGTACTTTCAATGGCATGTGTATTGTAACATTTGTATCAATTTTTTGAGCAAAAATGAAACGCCTCATAAAAGGATTAAATTAAACAAAGATTTTGGGTTTGTTATAAAATGGACATGAATACAACCAGCAGTTGTTCAGTATGTGCACTTTTCTGTGACAAAGAATCCAGAATGATTTTATCAAACTATTTTGCAATTGTTCCTGCCTGTCATGAAGATAAGGAGCTAAAACCTTCAAGCTTTGAATCTTTTGAACAGTTTTACAGGAATGGTCATGTGACTTTTAGCGATGGTTCGAAGCATTTAGTCAAGTCAGTTGACAGAAATAGAACACGTTTGAAATTCCATGTTTTTATTACAGGTGATGAAGGGACAGGAAAAAGTAATTCAATCAAAGCTATTCAACAGGCAGTGAGGTTATTATCAACTGTGTGTCAGCATCCTGACGAGATTTGTGTATTGTTAACTGCTCCTGCAGGGATTGCTGAATACAATTTACATGCAGCCACTATTCACCACACATTTAGCATTGGAAAAGAGAAGCGCTTACCTTACACAATTTGGGTGAAGAGAAGCTCAATTCTTTATGTGCTAAATATAGTAATCTGCAAGTTTTAATGATTGATGAAATATCCACAGTTGATACTTTTGGCATATATTCATGGTAGATTAAGACAGATAAAGCAAAGTGGTAACTTTTCCCCATTTGGAAATGTAAGTGTAGTTATTGTTGGAGATTTTTTCCAGTTGCTCTCAGTGAAAGGGAAATCCCTGTATATAGATGAGGTAGGTGTTAACTTGTGGTCTAGCCTATTTCAAGTTGTGGAATTGCAAATAATTGTTAGGCAGAAAGATGATGTGTTTGCACAGTTGTTGAACAGGTTAAGAACTCATGCAAAAGGAATGGCGATGTTAAACAGTGACATTGAAATATTGAAACAGTGTGAAACTGGTAAAGACAGCTCAGCTTTACACATATTTCCTACAAATAAGCAGGTAAATGAGCATAATGTTGAGCAGTTATTTAAGACTTGTCCTGAATATGTAGAGATAGATGCTCAGGATTTTGTAAATAATAACAAAACAGGGAAATTAGAGTTAAAATATGGACATGATGCCAAACATATAATACATATTTGGCTGACAAGTTGATTTTAGGTAAAAATGCTTGTGTAATGTTGTGTAAAAAATATACATGTTATGGATGGTCTGTTAATAGGGTACACACGTGGACAAAATTGTTGGTACCCCTCAGTTAATGAAAGAAAAAACCCACAATTCTCACTGAAATCACTTGAAACTTACAAAAGTAATAATAAATAAAAATGTGTTGAAAATTAAACAATCAAAACCAGCCATCACTTTTGAATTGTTGATTAACATAATTATTTAAAAAAACAAACTAATGAAACAGGCCTGGACAAAAATGATGGTACCCCTATAAAAGATTGAAAATAATTTGACCAGAGGGACATGTTTAACTCAGGTGTGTCCTTTAATTGACATCACAGGTGTCTTCAAGCTCATAATCAGTCAGTCTGCCTATTTAAAGGGTGACAAATAGTCACTGTGCTGTTTGGTGACAAGGTGTGTACCACACTGAACATGGACAACAGAAAGCAAAGGAGAGAATTGTCCCAGGACATTCGAAACAAAATTATAGACAAACATCTTAAAGGTAAAGGCTATAAGACCATCTCTAAGCAGCTTGAAGTTCCTGTGACAACAGTGGCACATATTATTCAGAAGTTTAAGATCCACGGGACAGTAGCCAACCTCCCTGGACGTGGCCGCAAGAAGAAAATTGATGACAAGTTGAAGAGACGGATAGTTCGAATTGTAACCAAAGAGCCCAGAACAACCTCCAAAGATATTAAAGGTGAACTCCAAGGCCAAGGTACATCAGTGTCAGATCGCACCATTCGTCGTTGTTTGAGCCAAAGTGGACTTCATGGGAGACGACCAAGGAGGACACCACTGTTGAAAGCAAATCATAAAAAAGCGAGACTGGAATTTGCAAAAATGCATGTTGACAAGCCACAAAGCTTCTGGGAGAATGTCCTTTGGACAGATGAGACAAAACTGGAGCTTTTTGGTAAAGCACATCAACTCTATGTTCATAGACTCAAAAATCAAGCGTATGAAGAAAAGAACACTGTCCCTACGGTGAAACATGGAGGAGGCTCAGTTATGTTTTGGGGCTGCTTTGCTGCATCTGGCACAGGATGTCTTGAATCTGTGCGAGGTACAATGAAATCTCAAGACTATCAAGGCATTCTGGAGAGAAATGTGCTGCCTAGTGTCAGAAAGCTAGGTCTCAGTCGCAGGTCATGGGTCTTCCAACAGGACAACGATCCAAAACACACAGCCAAAAACACCCAAGAATGGCTAAGAGAAAAGCGTTGGACTATTCTGAAGTGGCCTTCTATGAGCCCAGATCTGAATCCCATTGAACATCCGTGGAAGGAGCTGAAACATGCCATCTGGAGAAGACACCCATCAAACTTGACACAACTGGAGCAGTTTGCTCACGAGGAGTGGGCCAAAATACCTGTTGATAGATCTAGAAGGCTCATTGACAAATATAGAAATCGTTTAATTGCAGTGATTGCCTCAAAAGGTGGTGCAACAAAATATTAAATTATGGGTACCATCATTTTTGTCCAGGCCTGTTTCATTAGTTTCATTAGTTTCATTTTTTTAAATAATTATGTTAATCAACAATTCAAAAGTAATGGCTGATTTTGATTGTTTAATTTTCAATAAATTTTTATTCATGGTTACTTTTGTACATTTCAAATGATTTCAGTGAGAATTGTGGGTTTTTCTTTCATTAACTGAGGGGTACCAACAATTTTGTCCACGTGTGTATGTGGCACAGTAACACATATAGCTGGTCCTAACAAAAAAGTGTATGTTCAATTTGATGATAAACAAGGTGGCGCACAGAGGAGGAAACAATGTGCATATGCCTCAACAGACTTAATGAGTTCCCCTCATTTAAGCAGAGGAAGAGGACGTCACTAATAAAGGTGGATTGCGACGACAGTTTCCTCCTAAACTTGCTTGGGCTTGTACAGTACATAAATTACAAGGTGTTACTGTTGACGAAGTTTTAGTGTCCCTGAAGAAAATATTTGTAGCTGGACATGCATACATGGCATTAAGTTGAATTAGAGGCTTGTCAGAGTTACTTATTAAAGATTTTAAAGACAAGGCCATATATTGTAATGACAGCATTAACAATGCAATTCAGAGTATGCCCCCCTTCTTGATAGAAAATATAACAAGGCACAAATTGAATACATATACTTTTACTGTGTTTTTGATGAATGTGCAAAATTTGACAAGACGTATCAGATTTGGCATTGTGTACACAGCATTTGCAGCTTAACTGTATTGCTGTTACAAAAACATGGCTACCTGATGCTTCCTCATTTGAAAAGGTAAAGATTGATGGTTATAATTTTCATAATTGTCCATAAAGTTCATCATACAGTAGCAACAACCCAATGTTGATTTGATTGCAAGGGCAACAACATGGTGGAGTTGGCATGTATACTGCAGACAATGTGGCATATAACATTATCAAAGTACCACATGTAAATTTGAAATGCTTGGTTTTATAACTATGTTACTTATAACACATTAGTAGCAGTCATTTACCACCATCTTATCCTGTGTCATTGTTTAAAGAATATCTAGGCAATTTACTTAATTGGCTAGATTAAAAAAGTAACACAATTGCTGTCATGGGAGATTTCAATGATGACATTTTGAAATCATCAACAGTCTGCAAGTTTATAACAACAAAGGGTATGTTCAGCATGTCACAACAACCACAACAGAGAAAGGCACATTAATTGATCATGTGTATGTGAAAACAATGCAGTATGAAGTACAATCAATAGTGTTGCCAGCATATTTCAGTGGTCATGATGGGATTATATGTTCTTTTAAATGTACAACTTTCCAAAATTACAAGGGAGAATAACTTCAGACTTTAACAGCTGTAGGTTTAAGTCATGTGTTAAGCTTTGTTTGGCAATGGAGGCAAGAGAGGGTTGACATCACTGTGGATTCCTTATCTTTGTTGAGTCAAATATCTGCTATATTGCATTGCTTCTGTCACTCCACCATACAAATATCGAAACTGATATTCTATTCAATTGTTAGCTGTTATTTGGCAAAATATACAAAGAGGCTCATATAATTATGAAACACTGACCTCTGAACTTGAACTTTGTAGTGTTTTTTTAACTGCAACAGTTGTTTCCTGCATTGCAACAGCATTTATAATTAAAACATCTAGGTAGGTAAGTAGGTAGGTAGGTAGGTACTTTATTAATCCCCAGAGGGATTTTTTTTTCTTACAACAGCAATAACAATTCACAGAATAGAATAACACATGAAGAATACAAATTTAAATTAATGCTGCAAGTAGCAATTAATGGACCCTCGCAACTTGTGCACATCGGAAGGAGCAGCAGCTGTGGTATTGCTACTGTAGATCTATTTACACGGTTCTTAATTTCAGGATTATCAGAAACTGTTTGAATGGGTAAAATATTATTTCTGGTGTGCAGTACATGGTACTGAATATGACTTATTAGAAAATGTGTATACATTTGATGAACTATGTGCACTATGTGTAATACTACATTAGTGAAACATTAATACAGCAAGACATTATGTCATTTTGATGTATATCATGTGTAGATGATGCCATGTAAACTTCATGTAAATCGGATGATGTTTGTCACATAAGGCTGATTTCCTGTTGTGAGTAGGTGGCGCTATGAATATAACTAAATACTGACTATAGAAATGTTCAGGCCTGGACTCTTATCAAACATGAGAAATTTTCTAGGGGGTGCCCCTTAGCCATTTTGCCACACTCATGCCCAAAACCCATATCCAATATCAAGTTACGTCACTTCTTACGAATATGCAAAGTTTGCAAACATAGGTGCAAAGTTTTGTGCAGTTTTTGTGCATCCGAAAGGCCTCAAATGTGTTCGTAAAATGAAAATTGACAAAAAAATTTGATAAAATATGTATTATATCAAGAATGATGAGAGCAATGAACCCTCTGAATTTCATGAACATCAAAGAAACTCTGTTCCAAAATGGCCCTGTGTTTGGGGATGCTATGGAGCCCGCTGGCCACGCCTGAGCCCAATCACTACAGAACTTTGCAATTTTCACCAGTTCTGACGTATGTGCCAATTTTCATAAGTTTTCATGTATTCTAAGCCCCTCAAAAATGCAATTGTGTACTATAATAATAATAATAATAATGATGATGATAATAATAACAATAATAATAAATAATAATAATCCCTTCAAAAACAATAGGTACTTTGGTGCTTGGGCCCCAATTAAAGCTGTAAGCAGTAATGAATGGGCCCTCGCACCTTACACGGGTCGGAAGGAGCGTTAGTCGTAGCACCGATACTGGAGGTCTGTTGACATGGCTCTGAATTTTCAGGATTATTGGACACTGTGTGAATGGGTAAAATATTATTTCCTGTGTGCAGTATGTGGCACTGGAGATTACATATTGGAAATTGTGTATACATTTGATAAACTATGTGTCATATATGCTACACTTCCTGTTACCTAGCCCTAACCCTAACCTGCCTTTGCACTAAATTGCATCAAATCTTGTACCATGGCCAAATGGTATAAGATTTGTTCCCGACCATAAAGCAGTATTTTAGTGGAAACAGCTATCAACATGTTGTTTAAACACTCTGAGCAATAAAATACAACACATCTCTGTTGTTTCCACATTATGACTTAAAAGCTCATGAACACACCAAAGTCAGAAGAATGACTTCCCAACTCAGGAAATGGGACCCTACGAGGAGCATGTGAATGCACCAGGTTGCATATGACAAAAAAACAAGACACCTGGAACCCATAGAGATTGCATTGCAGTGCCTGCAGTACAAAACAATTGCCTTAACATGAAAGTCCATCAGAGCGATCTGGGCGATTTTCAACCAGACTAAAATCACTCAAAAGGGTCAGTACTCCACGGAACACGACTTGATGCTGTGGCTGATTGGACTGTGATATTCAGAGGCAGGACAAACTGTCTTGATTTGTATAATTTACTATTATCATCATTATCTTTTTTTTTGTGGCTCAAGGAGCATGGCGCCCTATTGCCCTCTATTGGCCAGCCGCCCCTGGCACCACGTCGATCCACAGATCAGATCGAGGTGGTCAGGAAGTCAGAGACAGGAACAGTATAGAGTATCAATTGTATCAGTGGTCAATTTACAAAATAAAACACCCTGTGCAGACTGCCAATCGTATATCACATCACTACATCAACGTTATGTTATAACCAGTGGCACCAGGCCAGAAGTCAACCACTCAGAGGATATTTGTCATCATGGACAATGATCGCTTCCTCTTGGAAGTGGAAAATCACAAGATATTATGATACCACTGCTCCCATGACTGCCCTGGTTCCTGGCTTCCTCTCCAGGTAGAGGGGTGGCTTTCTTCTCTCTGGCGCTGCCAGAGCAAAACACACCACTTCTGAAACACTTCCGGTGGGGTATGACGCTGTGCGGAGATGGAACAAAACCGCGGCACAGCCGGAATACGACGCAGCCATTGGAATCAAAGCAAAACATTAAACTATCATATTGCTAAATTAACAAAGACACTTTTGTGTTTTTGTATTGAGAAATGTTGAGGATATCATATCATTAAAAGAAAACCTTAACATGGGAACTGACAGTGGGGAAAATACTTCCGGACATCAGGTCTTCCCACCCTTGGTTGTCCAGTCGGACTGATGCTCAAAGCATCTTATAGTGCCACGGGTGGGTTACCATTGGAGTTAGTTGAAAGCCAAGTGTGTCTCTATACAGATGCCAAAGGGTACCGTGTGCGTTTGTATGAGATGCCAAAGGGTGTGACAAAGTGTTGTTATTTGACGACCTGGGGATGTGTGTTGGGGGTTCAGGTAGGGCCTGCATTCTTTCTAGTTGTTGGCAATCATGGTATTCATTGTATGTTGTGGCCTTTTAGTATCAGGTATGGCCGAAAGGCTTAGTGGTAATTAAATTGCCTACAGCCCAAACAACAAATAATTTTATTGGTACTACCTATGCAATAAGACTACCAAATGAATAATCTCCATGTAGTTGTATGGAGACACAAAACAGCAAAAAGAGACAATACAGAGAAGAAAACTGAATGAAAAGATCTGACATAAAGGAAACACAAATCTTTCTTATTCCTGGGATTTATTAAAAAAGAGCAAACAACTAACGATGAAAAAAATCCACAATGCTGAATGAATCTGTGGGGAATATGAGGGAAACTTCGATGCTTCACAGCTATGACAGAATTGTCAGTCTATTTGAAGTATGCAGCAGGAGTCAACAAGGGACCCTGAACAAGTAAATAAAACATGCTGCTTTACTTTGCCTTCACCGGTTAATAGGGCGGCCCTGCTGATCAAAAGAACATTAGCTTTGATTAATCAATCAATACCCCGGTGGCCTCCGTCCTGTCCATTGATCTGCCAGCTGTATGGAGGTCAGCACTAGGCTTGGCAGCATGTGAAATGCTTGGTTGTATTTTTCACACTGGCCTGCTCAAATGAAAATCCACTCGCATTGATTTTTCTTTCATTTCCCTTCTTTGCCTTTTTAAAATCTTCTTTTCTTATTCTAACTGAGGAAAGTTCTGCAGCTCAGCCACAGCTGTGTGATTTTTAGGCCATAACAGTGCAGCTTGTAAGAAAACAAAGATGGACCCTAAAAAGTCTCTGCAGCCAGTGAGTGCAGCTACATGTACACAAGAAACAAGGTTACTCAGAAAAATTAGGTTGTGCAGGGAAGCAGACACCAAGTTGACATGCACTGTCTGGTTGTTATAAAGTCTACATTTATGAGCAGGTCAGTGATCAGATTATCTTATTTTGGAAGCATGGCCATGAACAGGCTCTGTGAGAGAGCAAACTTTTTCCTTACAGCAGACAGAATTTGTCACATCTAAAAAAAAGGCAAATCAACAGCTGAGTAAATTGAAATATTTAGACTGATAGAGGCTTCTTAGTGCTAGTGTCAGCTTATGTCCAACTTTGAATTAATATGAGGATGCATTGGTATATGGAATGATCTTTCTTTTCACACTGCCACACTGTGACACAGGGTTTTCCACTAGTGCAGCTGGATGTAAATATTAGCCAGCTGGGGACACAAAGGTAAGGGGGGGGGGGGGGGGGGGGGGGGGTCGGGGGGGTTGCTGCAGCTGCTGTTCAACACATTTTTAAAGCTGTATTTTCTGTGTCAAAAGTCAATTTATGACCTTCTGGCGGAAAGCAACACGCTGACGCATGTGCAAAGGGGATATGACGACATATGACCAAATGAAACCGACCATTACCTTGATTAAAATTTAACATTGTTGGAAACATTTGGGATAATGTAAGTACACAACTAAACAAAATATATAACATAGGTCTAGTCATTTTTAGACATTATAATGCAGGAAAGATATATATTATACCTTTCAGCAATTTAGAGTAGACAGGCAAGACTAACGAGTTCTATAACAACAAATCAGTGTGATACAATCAGCGTGAAAAGCAGCTCACAATAACAAAAAGCCATATGTCTTTTTTGTTTGCCGGAAAGAAACAGAAAAAGTTGGCAAACCCCACAAATTTGCCTACTCCTTGACAAGCACGTACAGTGTTTCCCACAGGATTTTTTGAGACTGTGCTGGGTGGACCTCAGACCCTTTAGGGAGGTCTGGAGGCAAGCTACCCAGAAGAAAATTTTGTACATTGTAAAGTTAAATACATCAGTCTGGTGCACTTTGAGAGCAAAATTTCAATTCTAGATCTATGAAGAACTTTGTGCTCCTGTAAACACGTTTGTGCTCTAGTAAACAATTTAATCATAAACACATTGTATAGATATGAATCGTGATGACACGGCAAATATAACCAACTATTATAACTATTTTCTGACATTGTTTTGTGTTCACTACTTGTTTCTACTGAAAACATGGATAAAAAATTAGTGCTCAAGGATTAATCAATTGATAGAAAAATCATTAGTAACTATTTTGTTTAGTAACTAATTTGCTCAAATTTTTTTGTGTCATACATGATAGTAAACTGAATATATTTGAGTTTTTCTACCTTTTATACTTTAGAAAATATTAAGCTTTTTTCAACAATTTATTACAATAGAAGTGAAAACATTGACAATATTGCAGTTTAGCTTCCAGCTTTTTTAGCAATGCATTTCAGCTCATAGCTTTCAATGATAATGCAGTTCAGCTTACAATTCTAGCAATTCATTTGACATTTCTGCATTTTCAGCAATGCTTTGCAACCCTCAGCTCTTTTCTGTTCCAAAATGTTTAGCAATTCAGTTCATCTGTGTGATATTAATATAAAGCATTTCTTCTTTCAGCTTTTTCAGGCAGTTTCTTTCAACTTCTAGCTTTGACAGTATCACAGTTTACCATATCTCAATGTCAATGTGCACAACATATTGAAACATGGCACCAATAGCCCCACCTTGTGCCCATTAGTGAAACACCACCATACTACATATTAAGATCCATATCTCTTAAATATAATATTACATGGTAACAAATTAAGCAGTTATATAGATAGGGATGCTGAACAAGTCTGTGGTATTTGACACAATTTCACATGTAGGTGACACTACTACAAACTTTTTAAGAATTGCTGCTGCAGAAAAAAAAATGACAGCAGCTGGCAGCATCAGCAGCAGTAGCTCGCAACTTGCAGCTGTCACACGCAATTTTTTAGAAATTGCAGAACTTTCTAGTTGTGTGAGAGCTGCGAAGAAGCTCGAACACTGTTATCTTTGGTCTTTATCATTATTATGTATTATTTCGCTGTTTTTTGGCATCTAACTACTCATATACAATTTGTCATATCAACTTTGTTTCAATGTCAAAATGTACATCTCCATAAGGAGATGTGTGCTATTACTTTTCTCATTTCTATCATATTCTAGTGATTTTATATATTTTTTATTAATTCATTCATTTATAATATTAAAATTTATAATGGAAAGTCTATGGGAGCAATGTTTGAAAGTTTATATCTCAAAAACTAAAAGTGCTAAAGAGTTAAAATTTCCTGGACATGTGTCCCATGTGGAAATGCTTAACATATTAAAAAATGGGACCAACAGTGCCAACATGTGGTCAGTTATTACGTGTTTTACCTTTTGGCTAATAACTCATGGACCGCGAGGCCTAACTTTTGAAGGCATGACCTGATGCACTAAGCGATAACTCTTCAATGCTAAATTTGATTGACACCAAATTTGGGAAAGTTGTACACACACACACAATGCACAAGTGCAATTCTACCAATATGGTGTGCTACTGTAATATTATAACTTGATATTTCTACAATTCTGGTGTCTTTAATGAAATTAATCTTGGTACATAAGTTCTCCATGTCAATGTGTCCAACATACTGAAACATGGCAGCAATAGCCCTATATTGTGGCCATTAGTAAAACACCACCACAATACTTATTAACTTAGATACCTCTTAAATATAATCCATGGTAAGAAATTCAGCAAAGTTATATAGATGGGGATGCTGAACAAGTCTGTAGTTCTGGCAATTTCACCCTTTAAGTGGCACTACAAAATTTTAAAAAATTGCTGCTGAAGCAGAAACTTGTAGCGGCAACAGCAGTACCAGCAACTGTCAGCAGCCGGTAGCAGCAGCGGCAGCAGCTGGCGGCTAGCAACTCATGTATTGGTTAGAACAATAGCAAGATGGCGCCGCCTGGGGGTCGGCGTCTCTGCACTCACCCAATTCAATATATCAAACATACATGTCTGATGGTAGATAACAGAGCGGTGCTGTGTCCCATGCTATCTGACCATCAGATGTGTAAGAAAGGTGCGTGTATGTGTGTGTGTATGTGTGTGTGTGGGTGTTAGTACCAAGAGAGAGAAAGAAGGGGAAGAAACGTCGGCTCACGGCGAAGTCCTGTGATCATGAGGGGAGAGCAGTGGTTGTTTTGTCCACAGAGAGCGTACGTATGGACAGCAGTCTGTAATGCACGTTGTCTGGACTGTTGACCAACAAACCAACCTGCTGTCTCACTTGCAGTGGCACAATACACAGCAGTCCCGAGTGGGACAACACAAATTAGCTTAGCATGGTGAAAACAACCAAACAAGCAGCGAGCATCAATGCTTCTTGGAGCTTAGCAGAAAAAAGGATTCGGCAGTCTGTCAATTCACAGCAACAATAGCAATAAAGCTTAACAAGTGATAAAGCTAACAAAACACACAATACAACACTGTCTCTGCCCAGACATCTGATTTTCGATCGACAAACAACTTACTTTCTCACTCACGGTGGCACAAACACAGCAGTCCCGAGTGGGACAAACACAAAACAGTCTAGCGTGGTAAACACAAACTAAACAGGCAGCAAATTTTATACTCCTCAGAGTATAGCAGAAAACAAAGGACTCGGCGAGCCATCAAATCACACAATAAACAGCAATAGGGCTTAAAAAGCTAAAAGCTAACAACACACAATTAACTGTCTCTGCCCAGACATAAGCCTCTTTTATGATCACTTCACAAAGCGATTAGATGTGTGTTTTAGTCTGTCTTGGTCCAGTTTGGATACTGATGGGCCGTCTTCACACTCTGTTGGCGGGTTTTGATGGCAGCTGATCCTCGGCTGCATGGTGGAGAAAACAGTGGAGTTGACTTAGTTGAAGAAGAGCAGCAGTGGTCTCTTTCTCGGATTTGGTCATTGTGTTCAGGCGAACACAGGCGAAGTCTCGTCTCATCCAGCGAGGGGAGAATCTTCCAGTCGGTGGGGGAAAAGTCCAAGTGCACAGGGTTACCTCCTTTAGTAAGCTGGCTCACGGGGAAAGCAGAGCTTCCCCCAGCGCTGTTACAGTGGAAAGGCTATGTTGAATTCGTGCAGCCGCTTCTTAAAGGGGTGGTGATGTCGCAGCTGTGTTGCCATGACTCCCGGTGGTGTTGGTGTGTCTCTGCCAATCACAGATGAGAGTTCTCACTTAGGTGCGAACTGGCAAAGCATCATGGGAGATGGAGTCTGTGAGCAGCATTTTGGCACTGCTCCTTTGTTACAGGGAACAAGGGAAAAAGGCAGCCTGGTATACTGTGCAATTTTTTTGCAGTTTTTGCCATTTGCAGATCTTGCATTTTAACAAACTCCTAGAAATTTAACCTGAGCGACTTAAATTTGGTCAGTGTCGTCTAAAGACCTTTGCGATGAAAAGTTATCAAAATCTTGAGTTTTCTTCGAGCACCCTTGATGTCGCGATGTGGCAAATTTCAATGTTTTGCCATGAAAGAGGAAGTTGTAACTCGAAAGTACATCGTCCAATCTGCACCAAATTTCTCATGCTTGATGAGGGTCCTCACCTGAACACATCTTTGTGTCAATATTGAATCATACTCATAGCGCCACCTACAGGCAACAGGAAGTTACAGGTGTTATACCCTTACGACCTAACAGCCTAGGCCTAACAGGTTGAATACATCCACTTCAAATGTATGAGTTTATGAGTTTGCATTGAACACCATTGCTGGCGTGATGTAGCGAATTTTGATGTTTCGCCATTGCAAAATAAACTGTTGTAACTCAACTCCACATAGTCAGATATTTCCCAAATTTCACATCTGATAAGAATCCTGGTCTGAAGACATGTACAGGACCATATTAAGTCATAGTAGTAGCGCCACCTACCGGCAGCAGGAAGTTACAACTACTCCTATCAGCTTAACCAGATCCACCTAAAATTTGGTCAGCTAAGTTGTAAGACATTGATGATGCTAAATAATGAAGCTTTTGAGTTTTCATCAAAAGCTGCCATGGCGACACAGTATTTGCCATGGAACAGGAAGCTGTTTTTGAGGGGCTAGGGATGCTTGAAAACTCACAAAACTGGGCACATGCTTCAGAAGGGTGGTATTCAAATATCTGATATGGGTCTTGGGCTTGGGTGTGGCAAAATGACTGGAGGGCACCCCCTAGAACATTTCAAAGTCAAAGCCCCCACCTTTAAATTTGACGTAGATGAACGACATTTGGTAGGCACATGTATCATGTCCAGATGCACAAAAAGGCCTCTTGGAGCCATGCCTTAAGTACAACAGTAAGTCAGCCATTTTGAAATTTTAGAGATGTAACCCCACTGATTTGGTCAGTGTCATCTAAAGACTTTTGTGATGAAATGTTATCAAAATCTTTAGTTTTCATTAAACAGTGTTGCCGTGGCAATGCAGCAAACTTCCACAAAATGAAGTCTGGCGTGCCAACGAATTTTGCCCAAGACATATTTGGGGCATTAAACAGGAAGTTGTTGTAACTCTACTTTACATTGTCCAATCTGCCCCAAATTTCTCATGCTTGATGACAGTCCAGGCCTGAACACATCTACGTGTCAATATTGAGTCATAGTGCCGCCTACTGACAACAGGAAATCAGCCTTACATGACAAACATTATCTGATTCACATGAAATTTAAATGGTGTGGTCTAGTAAAATAATGTACAGGCTGTGTTGGGCTGGTGTTAATCAAGTTCGGTGGAGGTGTGTCCTCTTAGGTTATTGTGCACATTATTTTGTTCTCCAGTAGCACTTTGTTTAGTTAGTATTGTTATTCCAGAGGGGATAGTACCAACAATTGATAAATTGAGAATACTAAATCTGAATAAAATGTGTATTTCTCTAAAAAAAAAAAAGTAAAATAATGTATAATTAGTGGGTGTTCTCTAGTGCCACATAGTGGACACAGGAAGTGATAGTTATCTCCTACATGCAATATTCCAATATTCATGAAAATGTATATCCATGTCAGTTTCCCTCTGGTACACACGTGGACAAAATTGTTGGTACCCCTCAGTTAATGAAAGAAAAAACCCACAATTCTCACTGAAATCACTTGAAACTTACAAAAGTAATAATAAATAAAAATGTGTTGAAAATTAAACAATCAAAACCAGCCATCACTTTTGAATTGTTGATTAACATAATTATTTAAAAAAACAAACTAATGAAACAGGCCTGGACAAAAATGATGGTACCCCTATAAAAGATTGAAAATAATTTGACCAGAGGGACATGTTTAACTCAGGTGTGTCCTTTAATTGACATCACAGGTGTCTTCAAGCTCATAATCAGTCAGTCTGCCTATTTAAAGGGTGACAAATAGTCACTGTGCTGTTTGGTGACAAGGTGTGTACCACACTGAACATGGACAACAGAAAGCAAAGGAGAGAATTGTCCCAGGACATTCGAAACAAAATTATAGACAAACATCTTAAAGGTAAAGGCTATAAGACCATCTCTAAGCAGCTTGAAGTTCCTGTGACAACAGTGGCACATATTATTCAGAAGTTTAAGATCCACGGGACAGTAGCCAACCTCCCTGGACGTGGCCGCAAGAAGAAAATTGATGACAAGTTGAAGAGACGGATAGTTCGAATTGTAACCAAAGAGCCCAGAACAACCTCCAAAGATATTAAAGGTGAACTCCAAGGCCAAGGTACATCAGTGTCAGATCGCACCATTCGTCGTTGTTTGAGCCAAAGTGGACTTCATGGGAGACGACCAAGGAGGACACCACTGTTGAAAGCAAATCATAAAAAAGCGAGACTGGAATTTGCAAAAATGCATGTTGACAAGCCACAAAGCTTCTGGGAGAATGTCCTTTGGACAGATGAGACAAAACTGGAGCTTTTTGGTAAAGCACATCAACTCTGTTCATAGACTCAAAAATCAAGCGTATGAAGAAAAGAACACTGTCCCTACGGTGAAACATGGAGGAGGCTCAGTTATGTTTTGGGGCTGCTTTGCTGCATCTGGCACAGGATGTCTTGAATCTGTGCGAGGTACAATGAAATCTCAAGACTATCAAGGCATTCTGGAGAGAAATGTGCTGCCTAGTGTCAGAAAGCTAGGTCTCAGTCGCAGGTCATGGGTCTTCCAACAGGACAACGATCCAAAACACACAGCCAAAAACACCCAAGAATGGCTAAGAGAAAAGCGTTGGACTATTCTGAAGTGGCCTTCTATGAGCCCAGATCTGAATCCCATTGAACATCCGTGGAAGGAGCTGAAACATGCCATCTGGAGAAGACACCCATCAAACTTGACACAACTGGAGCAGTTTGCTCACGAGGAGTGGGCCAAAATACCTGTTGATAGATCTAGAAGGCTCATTGACAAATATAGAAATCGTTTAATTGCAGTGATTGCCTCAAAAGGTGGTGCAACAAAATATTAAATTATGGGTACCATCATTTTTGTCCAGGCCTGTTTCATTAGTTTCATTAGTTTCATTTTTTTAAATAATTATGTTAATCAACAATTCAAAAGTAATGGCTGATTTTGATTGTTTAATTTTCAATAAATTTTTATTCATGGTTACTTTTGTACATTTCAAATGATTTCAGTGAGAATTGTGGGTTTTTCTTTCATTAACTGAGGGGTACCAACAATTTTGTCCACGTGTGTAAATGTATTTCTGCATTAATATTTCACTTATGTGGTATTGCCAACATGCAACAGGATTTGAGGCCTAAATGACACATAGTTCATCAAATGTATACACATTTTCTAATAAGTCATATCCAGCAACATGTACTGCGCACCAGAAATAATATTTTACCCATTCAAACAGTATCCATTATCCTGAACATTAAGAGCCGTGTAAATAGATCTACAGTAGCGATACCACAGCTGCTGCTCCATCCGACGTACGTGAGGTGTGAGGGCCCATTCATCGCTGCTTACAGCTTTAATTGTTAACATTCAATTCATGGAATCACAGTTTTATAATTTTCTTGTCAGATTCTACTGAGTATTTCTGTACAGTAAAAAACATTTTAATCCAAATGTTGAGCTTAAATAAATAAATAGAAATTGAGTAGACACATTTGTAAAAATGATTTATATTTTATTTGTTTAATGTTTAATTTTATAAGACACGTCAAGGAGTATACAGCACCAACCAGTGTCACATACTACAGGATTTATAGACTAAGCTATTAATTAACTGGAAAAAATACCATATTCATACAATTTAAATTTATCATTTATTTTCATTACTTGATAGAGAAACGAAACAGTAGATTTACATTGATGCAAACCAGTTAAAATGGCTGGAATGTGTTTTCAATGCAAAAAAACATTTATTGACTTCTGTTTTTAATTATTATTTAAATAAAGGTAATAAAAAAGGCTAAGGGGAAAACTATTGGTTGTCAAAAAGGTTAAGGAACGAACTTGAATGACTTGTTGAAAATGTCTGTTTAAATACTGTGAAGGTCACATGTTCTCCATGGTTGAGGTCCACCATCTTGTGTCTGCAGCCAGGATCTCTTGACATAATGAGGAAATATTTTGAATGAAAGTACAGTATCTGCAAAATGTTGATTCTGAATGCATTTGCAAAATGTCAGGGACAAGGTACATAACCCATGCCAACTAACGCAATGATTTATGTTTTTATGGTTATGTTGATGAAATTCATAACAGCTGGTTAAAGCATGGGGTAGCTTGTAGTGATGTATTAAATATTAAAAAAGGTCCATGCTGACTTGAAGCACAAGATGGAACATGTTGATTTTTTTTTTATATTTAACCAAAGCCACTGTAGCTGAGACAATATGTTCATGTTATTTTTATTTTGGTGAACACTCTCAAAACCTGTGTAATATTCTCTGCCATAAAGTTAAAATTTCTGTGTATCACCAAGCTCATATTGGATGAATGAATGTATCTTCATAGTTCCAGTTTACCTGTTATAGCAGGGGGGTCTTTAATTAATGACACTGTGTGTCTGTGTACTGACTGTATACTGAATGTGTACGGACTCCATGCTACTCTTATATAGAATAAATGTGCAGATCCTGATTCCTGGTGTGACCAGTGACCATCCTACAGCTGCTACATAAAACTGGTGCCGTGATCCATTGATCAGCCGCCACCGATCGCTGAGGTTCAGATGTGTGTTTGTGACATCTGGGATGCCAAGTTAGTTGACCTGTGGATCCTGTTAATATTAGAGTGATTGCTAATATTCTGTATAAACACAGGCATTCAAGATAATCAATTAACTTTGTAAAATGAATCATATTGGCACAGGTTATAATTTTCTGAGAGATCTGTAAAACTTTTAAAATTTGTTTTGCGTGCTACACCCTTATATGTCCATGTATTGTGTGAGATATGACAGACAGAGGTCAGGATACTTTTAATATTTCCACACCAGATGTTAGCAGAGACAGGGGTTTGTTTAACACAGATGGAGTAGTTCAGAGTAGGGCTACAGTGTTAGATGGTGTGGAGACCTTAGAATCAGACAGTGTCACTGACACCCCTCCACTTGAGCCTCTGTTTCCCACCCCTGTTGTCAGCAATGAGAACACCGTCACCACCACAGTTACATGATCTCATCGGTGACTTAGGGAGTCATATAGGTGAATCAATAGCCAGCTGCTTGCTAGCCACTCCCCCCAAAGCAGCCTCCATTGGATAAACTAGTTAGAGCTGAAGTGCCAGATACAACCATTGACCCTTCTAAAGTGAGCCTGGTAGTCAGACCTGATATCAAGGAGCCTCCCATATATTGTGGTGATGGGGATGACAAATATTCCATTCAAGAGTGGATTGATATGATGGAGGTGTATTTGTACAAGAGAAGTCTCTCAGCTAATGAACGGAGAGATACAATTCTGAGCCATCTTCTAGGCAGAGCAAAAAGCATTGTCAAAGTAGGATTGAAAAGCAGCTCATCATCTGGCACAGTTGGTAATTCTGAGACAATTTACAGCATACTGAGATGCTATTTTAGCGAACCCCCTGGGTCCTGTTTACCACTGGCCGATCATCGTCTGCAGGTCTGTAGCCTCCATGAATGGTGACAGGTGGGTCCCAGTCAGGATTTTGAACACATCTGACAAGACTGTCACTTTAAAGCATCACACCAAAGTGGCAGATGTGTCCACCTGCATAGCCATTGAGGATCTGGATATGAACCCTGAGCCAGTGCCAGCTGCAGAACTCAAAGTGCAGAATCAGACAGTATCTGGTGAAGTGGCCAGCAGCCCCAGTCCCTCTCCTTGCCCCAGTTTTCGTGACAGTCTACATAATCTGGGTTTGGATGATCTGAATATTGATTCATGTCAGACTACTGGAAATCACAACTGCTGCAACTGATCCATAAGTGGAGCCCATCAGCCCATCTTCTCACTCCAAGAACTCCAGGATGAACAGCAAAGGGATGGCACACTGTCAGAGGTCATCCTCATTTGTCACCCGTGGGAAATGGCCATCAAGAAGAGAGAGAGCTAGACTGTTGTTAAAGGTGCTTAAAACCCTTGAACAATGGCAGAAACTGAAAATGCTTGATGGTATCCTGAGTGTGTAAGGACTCATTAATTGGAAAGAAATGCCATCAATACATGGCACCCTCCTTCTTGGTCAGTCATGTTCTGCATGGTGTCCATGATGATGCTGGCCATCAGGTTCAGAGCAGGAGCTTGTATCTGGCAAGGCTGTGATTCTTCTGGGCTGATATGGTGCGCGATGTCAGAGAATATGTGAAATGCTGCAAGTGCTGTTTTGTCAGACACTGGACACTGGAGTCTGAGGGGAGAGCCCAGCTTGAAAATAAGTAAGTAAGACCACAAGCCCCTTAGAGCTGGTCTGCCTGGACTTTTGGTCCGGATTCCAAGGGAATGGAGTGTGGATGTGTTGGTGGTGACAGACCATTTCACTAAAATGGCCCATGCCTTCAAATACTCTGACCAGTCAGCAAAACAAGTTGCACGTCAGCTGTAGGATAGATATTTTTGTGTTTTTGGATTTCCACAAAGGATCCATTCAGACCAGGGTGCAAATTGTGAAAGCCAGTTGATTCAGGAGCTGTTCCAGAAAAAGTCAAGAACATGAAAAAGTCAAGAACAACACCTTACCATCCTATGGGAAATGGCCACACGGAGAGGTTCAACAGAACCTTAGGAAACATGATCAGGGCTTTACCCCCCAGGGATAAGCAGAGATGGCCGCATATGCTGCAGACGCTGACCTTTGCTTATAACTGTACAGCTCATGAGTCGACTGGCTTTGCTCCCTTTTATCTAATGTCTTGGACAGATTCCTGGACTGCCAGTGGATGTTATGTTCCAGAATGTGGAGAGAGAAAGTGACATCACAGATTATAATAGTTATGTCAAGAGAATGAGGGACGACCTCAAGGAAATATTTGTGTTGGTTCAAGTCAATGCAAATTCCAGCAAGCAACACCAGGCAGAGCTGTACAACAGGGGGACAAAGGGCACGAGATGAATGAATGTATCTTCATAGTTCCAGTTTACCTGTTGTAGCAGGGGGGTCTTTAATTAATGACACACAAAAGACGCATGAGTGATGTAGCTGCAAATTCCCAGTAAAAAGTTGGACAGCTTTTGTGCTGGGGACTGAGAGAGCCTGCCACTGTGTATCAGTGTATTGACTGTGCTCCATGCTAGTCCTATAGAGAATAAATGTGCAGATCCTGATTCCATGTGCTTTGTACACCTGCCACCCAACCCAACCACATCCCAACAAATAGTGTTTTACGCATGGACTTAACACTGGAGAAAACATTGCTACCAAACATAATCCAGGCAGTAGTTATATATTCTTCATGATGAACAGCAATATATTCATCCTCTCAGCACTTCTGTGCAGTGCCAGTGTGCCCAACTGTTGTTTATCAAGAAATACCTTCAACACATAACTCCCGCTAAACAACAAACTGGGTTTGTGTACAGATTAAACAAACAAGATACAATGTGCTAATTAGTGAGCTTTAGAGGTGCTGGTAGGTGTATATTTATACTTTGGACAGAGTCAGGCTAGCTGTCTCCACCTCCTTCCAGTCTTTATATTAGGCTAGGCTAACCATGTCCTGACTCCAGCTCTGTACTTCATATATATACCATGTATATATATACAGTGGGGGACATACTTGTTCAACATGTCAACTTTTTTTTCCATTAAATATATTTCCATTGCAGCTATTCATATAAAAAAACATTGGTATTAACTCAGTAAAGCAACACAGCTAACAAAATTATAATATTCCAATCAGTAAAAAAAAGGTTCTGTGCATTAAATTGGAATGACAGGAAAAAAGTGTTGAACATGCACTAAAAAAAAGCACTGAACCAGGTGATTCCACTAATTAGTCTTCTAACCTGTGCTAATTAGAATCAGCTGGGTTAGGGCATGTGGCTATTAGTACTTCCACTTTTTTAAAAAGGCTTAGACATCTGTGAATACATCATTAGTTACCAAGCTGTCACGCGAGAACCATCTCATGATGGGTACAGGAAAGAGCTCTCCCAAGACCTTCACAATACAAGATTGTTGAGCAACATGGGAATGGCACAGGTTACCGCCTTTTTTCTCAACTCTTAAATGTTCCCATAAGCACCACTGAGGTCATTAACCGTAAGTGGAAGAAGCAACACTCCACCATCAACCAGCCACGCACAGGAGCTCCTTGCAAGACGCAAGACTGGGCAGTCAGAAAATTAGAAGTAGCCCATACGCACCATATTTGTAGGTAAGTCTGGAAGTGGAAGCATTATGGCATGGGGCTGTTTCTCTTTTCATGGTACTGGCAGAATCCAAATTGTTGAAGGGAAGATGAATGGATCCATATATCAAGATATCCTTAAGAACAATCTGTTGCCATCCACCAGGACAATGAGGATGAGAGGCGGGTGGACCTTCCAACAAATTCATACAAACATTTATTTCGTATAATATTTTTAAAATTATTTGTTTTCGGGAAGAAAAAAATGTCAAATACCAGTGCACAGGTTGGTTACATCGCTATCTCAGTCTCTCTCCTCTGCTCCACTGTTATGTCTATCAGCAGGTCTCAATGAGGGAGTCAGATCCACCTGCTACATGACACACATTTCCTAATTTGGACATCACTCCCAGAGTTGAGGGTGTTCCCCAGAGATAAAGCTTTCCACAAAGTTAGGTTGAAAAAATAGGCAATAAATGAAAAGTGCAAAGCAATAATCGCCTTTGAAGTTCTTCCCTAGACCTTACACGCTGTGCTTTCTCTGTGTTATGGATATATAAATACCTAGAGATCTATCTGAGCGGTGGTGATGAACTAAGTTTTAGCTCAGTAGTTAGCACAGTCATCTATGATCTGGGAGATCGAGTTCAAGACCCAATGTGGCCTCCTTTGTAAGATCGCGTATTCATGATCACTTATTGTAACACTTTCTTGATCTAAAATTAAAAGCATAATAAAAACAAAAACAGGATTTTTACGCCTAGTTCCACTTTTATTCGGATACAAATACAAATACTGGGTTCTCTGCACATCCCCACTGCAAAGGAGACTCTCATCTGGTTCCAGAAAAAGAAAATAAAGGTCTTGGAATGGCCCAGTCAATCACCTGACTTGAACAATGAACATGTATGGAAGGAACCGAAGATAAAGATTCACCAGTGGCCCCCCCAGAATCTTCAACATTTGAAGACTGTCTGCTTAGAAGAATGGGCAAAGATCCCCCCTGGACATTGTGAGAGATTAGTTCCTTCATACAGGAAGCATCTTGAAGTTGTCATTGCAAACAAAGGCTTCCCCACTAAGTATTTCAGTTAGTGTGTTCTATACATTTTTCCTGTGTCATTCCAGTTTAATGCAACGTTCTTTTATTGATTGGAAGGTATGATTTCTTTAGCTGTGTTGCCTTACTGAGTTAATACCTGGTCTTAATTGCATGTGAGTAGCTGCACTGCAAATATGTTTCCTGAAAAAAATGGTGACGGTTGGTTGGTTGTTGGATACTTATTTCACCCATCGTGTATATATATATGTATACACCCATCGTGTATATATATATATATATATATATATATATATATATATATATATATATATATATATATATATATATATATACTGAATGTCACACTGGAGGTGGATGGAGAGAACATTATCCAACCGTCACATCCTGACTGCTGGTAGTGGAGCAGAGGAGGAATGTAGAACTCTAGAAGCCATCTGGAGAAGTTACTTCATCTCCTGAATTACAGATTCTTTAAAACCCTGCAGGAGTGATCACCAGACAGCTCATCCCAATGAAGTGTTCCAAGGTTCCATTTAAAAGATGCCTTGCATCTCTTCACACCCATATGGTGACATTGTTGTTTTTCATGTGGCCCCATTCTTCCAGAAAATGCAAATGAGTGTAATTTCAAATGACAATGAAAGTAAACTTCTTTTCTGAGTTGTGTATGCCAGGTTCCCTGTGGAGGACAGGGAGCTGTGAAAAACCCTGCTCTAATTCTGTCATTGTCAAACTTTGACATAAGCGATTGCAGTTGCCTTTGTTGAGTGATACAATGAGTAGCAGGGTCCCAATTCCTCCACATTAATTTTTTAAAAGAAAGCACAAGACATGTATTCCTTGAAGAAATGTTTGGCACTGCTTATGCTAAATATTATAACATTCAGGCAGTGATGCCTTTTGTTTTCTTACTTTTATCTCCACTTATCCACAGGAGGCCTTTACCTTTGCCACTGAGCCTCACAACAGCATCTCAGAAATAATTTAAGTAGCTTGTTTTAAAAAAACACTAAGACAAGTCAGAAGAATTCAGATTCAAGATCAAAGTATGCAGTTTCTCAGCTGCGAGGGTGAGGGATGATTTCCTCCAGCTTCCTCTCTGACAGAACACAATGATCAAGTACTCTGTTTTGTTAAAAGGCCTGTCCTGGATTCCCAAGATTTGCCCACAACACAAATGCCTACATATTTACCAGCATGTGTGTGAACAGCAAATTAAGTGTCAAGTTGAAGGATGTTCTCTGATGACAGAAGCTGCACAATGAGCACATTATGTTCTGCCACAGCACTACAGCAGGTTTGTCATTGTGAATAATGTTAATACAATATCAACAGTGACCATTTGTTCACCTGTAACCTTTTTTTGTAAATTAATGTGAGCTTGACTTCTGGCTTGAGGCCAGGTGAGGAATGTACACACCGCTCACACTGTGGGGATTTATGGAGTCAGCCTATTATAGATGTAAAAGTTTCTCAGACTTTAAGTTTCTTTTTTCCTTTTCTTCTTCCCCTGACACATAAATCTGGGGAGAAATCTGGGGGAGAAATTTCACAGAGAAGAAGTTCTTTAATTTCATCAGCACTCCTGACTGACAAGTATCATTATGGATAAAATTATCTTGCTAATTATCTTGCCCAAAGGAGATTTATATCCCTTTGTGAGGGCTAAGAGGGAAAGTATGGTATGTTGAGTCGTAGTTTCACGCCACTCTGCAGCGTGAAGAGAACGAGCGTTGTTAAAATAGCGCCCTAATGAGGCGCTATTTATCCCACTGCCTCTCCTGGCCTGATCACCCAGAGTGCATTGCTTTTGTTCTGCCAAACACTGGCGAGGGAAGGAGAGTTATTGCAGACAAACACACCCTGTACGGCATGCCATCTGGATTTATCTCTGTTTGTGAATGAAACTTCGTTACACATTACTGTTAGCTCGCTTTATATTAGCAAGAATGTTGTGCTTATTGTGAAATGATCATTTGAGGTCACTGACAATGTTCTAGTCTAGTTTCTACGGTGTGATCTTACCTTCATTTGATTTAATTTTGACAAGTTTCTTGACTCCAAACACAATATTCATCAAAGATCAAAGAATAGGCTTTTTATATAAATAATTACACTTAGAAAAGGCTATGAGAAAACATAGCTATAGTCCAGTGAAAATTATGGCCTTTCTTTAAAGAGAGACATTTGGGTCACTTTTCACAAATTGCTCAGTTTGCTTGACTTGCTAATTCTTACTTTGACTTCATGTGTATATGAGACTTTCCTCCCAAGAAAAACAACAGGATCAGTCATTTATGCAAGTGTTACAAAACAACATATATTTACATTCAAGTAACAGAAGCCCTCTGGGGGTCATGGTAATTATGACGGGAGCAAAGGCAGAAATCAGGTGACGTTATTATAGAATGACAAAGGGTCTCCTACTGTAATAGAAATTTTAACCCAAACTCCAGTGTTTCCCTAACCTTAACCAAGTGCTGCCAGCGCCATAACATAACCTTAAAAAGTTTAATAATGCTGTTGTTACTACTAGCAGATATTGTACTGCAAGATGAGATATTTTGGTGGAAAAAATAACTACTCTGAACATGTAACTCATATGTTCAGTACCAACATTTTTGCAACTAGCCAAATATGTTAATTAACATTTTTTTTATTACATTGAGAGAAAACATGCCTTAAGCTAGTGATAAGTTTCTAGCAAAATGTATTTGATGTTGCAATTTACTCGAATATAAATGTAATTTCTAGGAGACAGGGTTGGATAGGGGCAGATCAGAAAATCACTTCGATGTGTCGTTCTGGAGTGCATGGACCAACAATGCATTTTATCATTAAATTTGGAGAACTTATTATTTTTAGTTATTTGTTCACTGCAAAAACATCTTTGGGAAAAAAAAACGTTTCACATGTTCAGCATGTAACATTTTGTTTTGATAAAATGAGAAAATGTTGCTAACAAAGTGAGATAATTCTAATTTGTTTCAGTACAGTTGCCTTTGTTTAGGGAATTACATTTTTCAGTGTCCTGAGAATAAGGAAAAATTCTGCACTATCAAAAACTGATAGAAAATTCATTAAAACATTGACTTGTTGACATGTTGAAACAAGTGAAATAATCTAACCTTGCTGACATATTTTTTCTTTTGTTTGAGGGAAAAACAGGTTTTTAGGACTTAATTATAGACAAAATAATTTCAGATGGAGACATTTTGCAGTGTGTCAGAGTTACCTGATCATTCCTCTACTGCTGACATCTGTGTGCTGGTTAAAGGCTCTCACTCTACCTGAATTTCCTGCTAAACATTTTTACACTGATGGGCAAACATGGATGTGTTGAAAAATTTGCTGTGACTTTGAGAGATATACACATTCAAATACTGCTGTATAATAACAAACATTATTATACACAAAATTATGTTATTATTATAGCATATATAATCATAAATCATAGCAGCGGATTGTAAAACAATGGCTATAATGCATCAGTATTGTATATGGTGATGCACCAACATCTTTCCTTGTTCAGTACCACACTACCACAAACTGCAGCATCACTTTTACACACTGTTTACAGTTTGGAATAGTTCTGCTCAATATTTATCATTCATCACTTTCTTTTTCAGGGCTGCAGGGCAATTATTCTAAACAGATGGCTATTGGGATCTTACCTTTACTCTAGGAACAAAAACAGACTAGTTCCACAACATCTAAGACACATGAAAATATAATAATGCAGACGCATAGAAATATTGATGTCTGTGTACACCCTTGACATGGTTACTGTTGCTACATAAAGTTCTGGTGACATCAAGGCAAAAGAGTTTCCCCCCAACTACTAACAACTTCTAGTATTTTGAAGACTGCACCTATGTGAGTGTAAATGTAATCAGTACATGATGACCACAGTGGTAGTGTCCTAATCAGGTCTTAAACAAGATCACTTAGGAAAATCATCCATAGGCATGTCCTTTTGCTCACTCACAAAGCAGACACATTCTCCCAGCATGCAGCACAGCTTTTAATGCTGAGTGAGATCTTATTATTTACTAAATTCAGCTGGCTGGCCAGATGAAGCCCTAAAGTGAGCCAGCGATAAGGAAGGCTTGATGACACATCCAGAATCACTTAGGCAGACATAGACAGAGACTCTATATGAGTCATGCTTCCTTTAGGTACTGCCAAGCTTCTTTAAAGGCTGTGCTGGTAATAACAGGAAGTTCTTATCAGGGTGCACCCCTCACCCACATGTACTGTATTTTACATGGGTTAGAAAAAATGTAATTATCCCAGCATTTAATGACAGGGCACAACTGCAGTGTAGACTTTGTGTTCAGACTGTATGCAGCAGGGATGGCTGAGCTGTTATATCTTCATCATCTTAACATCAAGGGGAAAACATCTTTGTTGACATTGTTAGAGAAATTACAGCTGTTGTGTCATATATAAACATATTTACAGAAGGCACCACACCTTACTGATTGTCTCTGGTGTCAGTAAAGAGTTGATATAATCTTCAGCTGCAATGAAGAAAAATAACTTCTGGTGTGTCTGAATGTGAGGCTGATCAGTGCTGACACTGGTCTTTGACATTTCAGGTAGAAAATTAAAAACTTTTTTGTATTGTTTAGTTTTGTAGCTACAGCTCTAAGTTCTGTTGGTTATGATGTCACTGTTTAAAAGAATGCTCTTAACTCTGATGTGTTTATTTCAACAAATGAAGATCAATGTTTCAGCAAATTACCTTCTAAGGCAGATCAACATTGCCTTAGAAGGCAAATAGAACAAACGAATCTTCATTTGTTGAAATAATCATAGTTATGTTTGTGCTGCTTTCCAATTCTTTTTTATGTCTACCTGCAAGCCAGCAGCTCAAATACTACTAATAAATACTACTAAAACTACTAACTACTAAATGGTTTTGCCAAAGTTTTGAAGGAAACATTGCTGCCTTGATTATGTTCACCAACAATGTTTCCTCAGTCCCACGTGTGGTTAGATGGTGTTTTTGTGCCTCTGGTCCTAGGCTTTTTGACAATTTTTTGCTAAATATGACTGATTTTGGATTTTGGACCTCAGATTATCTACACCAGAGATATATTTGGCTTTGGCCATCACCTGGACTGCAATGCAGATTCTGGAACAAACACTTGAAAGACCAATGCCGGTGAGCCTGGTGTTTCCTGGCCTGCCGTGGCTGCTTTAACTATACACTGAAATTTACTGTATTATTTTACAGTTTCTTTCCTGTTTTTTTTTTTACATTAAGTGTAAATGCCATAGAAACAAAGGAAATTATTTTTATTAAAAAATATTAACAATAAAATCTGTAATCTGTATACTAATAATAATATAATGGAATATTATATTTTTTTAATCAAACATTTACCATAATATAATAGTAAAAAACTTTTAGTTATTCTACGGAGAATTTAAAAAAAAATACAGATATTTACTGTAGACATTGTCTGTTTTTTCCAGTCCAACTATTGTAGAATAAATAAAAATTGACATCATAAAACAGCTCTAGAATGTTAAATAAATGTATAAATCTGCATAAAAAATGAAAAATATTGCAGAAATACCTTAAAATTACCTAATTTAAGTAAAGGCTTGTTTTTATACAGTATTCTTTTGTAAATTCATAAGATTATCCGATTCATCCATAAGAACGCCCCATCAAAGTACAGATTTCAAACACAAAAAAATATGTAAAATTACATTCAAATTACCCTCCATTAACACCCATTAATGGTATCTTGTGAGCGTTAAGCTTTATCCAATCTATTTACAATAAATAGATTTTAAATAGATTAGGTTTTGCGCATGATTGGTCTACATATATACATACATGAATTTTATTGTTAGCATGTAAATCTATCAGTCACTTACCTGACTGTTACTATCACAATATACACACGTGGACAAAATTGTTGGTACCACTCAGTTAATGAAAGAAAAAACCCACAATTCTCACTGAAATCACTTGAAACTTACAAAAGTAATAATAAATAAAAATGTGTTGAAAATTAAACAATCAAAACCAGCCATCACTTTTGAATTGTTGATTAACATAATTATTTAAAAAAACAAACTAATGAAACAGGCCTGGACAAAAATGATGGTACCCCTATAAAAGATTGAAAATAATTTGACCAGAGGGACATGTTTAACTCAGGTGTGTCCTTTAATTGACATCACAGGTGTCTTCAAGCTCATAATCAGTCAGTCTGCCTATTTAAAGGGTGACAAATAGTCACTGTGCTGTTTGGTGACAAGGTGTGTACCACACTGAACATGGACAACAGAAAGCAAAGGAGAGAATTGTCCCAGGACATTCGAAACAAAATTATAGACAAACATCTTAAAGGTAAAGGCTATAAGACCATCTCTAAGCAGCTTGAAGTTCCTGTGACAACAGTGGCACATATTATTCAGAAGTTTAAGATCCACGGGACAGTAGCCAACCTCCCTGGACGTGGCCGCAAGAAGAAAATTGATGACAAGTTGAAGAGACGGATAGTTCGAATTGTAACCAAAGAGCCCAGAACAACCTCCAAAGATATTAAAGGTGAACTCCAAGGCCAAGGTACATCAGTGTCAGATCGCACCATTCGTCGTTGTTTGAGCCAAAGTGGACTTCATGGGAGACGACCAAGGAGGACACCACTGTTGAAAGCAAATCATAAAAAAGCGAGACTGGAATTTGCAAAAATGCATGTTGACAAGCCACAAAGCTTCTGGGAGAATGTCCTTTGGACAGATGAGACAAAACTGGAGCTTTTTGGTAAAGCACATCAACTCTATGTTCATAGACTCAAAAATCAAGCGTATGAAGAAAAGAACACTGTCCCTACGGTGAAACATGGAGGAGGCTCAGTTATGTTTTGGGGCTGCTTTGCTGCATCTGGCACAGGATGTCTTGAATCTGTGCGAGGTACAATGAAATCTCAAGACTATCAAGGCATTCTGGAGAGAAATGTGCTGCCTAGTGTCAGAAAGCTAGGTCTCAGTCGCAGGTCATGGGTCTTCCAACAGGACAACGATCCAAAGCACACAGCCAAAAACACCCAAGAATGGCTAAGAGAAAAGCGTTGGACTATTCTGAAGTGGCCTTCTATGAGCCCAGATCTGAATCCCATTGAACATCTGTGGAAGGAGCTGAAACATGCCATCTGGAGAAGACACCCATCAAACTTGACACAACTGGAGCAGTTTGCTCACGAGGAGTGGGCCAAAATATCTGTTGATAGATCTAGAAGGCTCATTGACAAATATAGAAATCGTTTAATTGCAGTGATTGCCTCAAAAGGTGGTGCAACAAAATATTAAATTATGGGTACCATCATTTTTGTCCAGGCCTGTTTCATTAGTTTCATTAGTTTCATTTTTTTAAATAATTATGTTAATCAACAATTCAAAAGTAATGGCTGATTTTGATTGTTTAATTTTCAATAAATTTTTATTCATGGTTACTTTTGTACATTTCAAATGATTTCAGTGAGAATTGTGGGTTTTTCTTTCATTAACTGAGGGGTACCAACAATTTTGTCCACGTGTGTATGATATATATAAAAAGTACTTGGCATATGATTGGATGAACCATCTGTTTATGACTGTCTATTACTGCCTTACTTTGTGAGGCAGCTGGATTCGCGATGCTGATTGGTCCAAACCACTGGTGGATGGATTCTCGCATGACCTCATGATGTTGTGATCTTGCAAATCCAGCTGCCTAATCACCAGCAGGTTCCTGGCTACTGTTTAATAGGGGTCACACCCACAATTGTTTCAGTAACGCCGAGGAAAGCCTAGGACTGATACGCATCTGTTTTTTGCTGCTGTGCATCATTAAAAAATTGATATACATTTATTTGTGAGTGCTGACAACTTAATTTGTTATTTTTGTGAAATGCTGCCCTGACAGTTTTTTTTTGTTATCATACAAATTGACATGTGCAACACACACTTATTTGAGAAAACATCAGTGATTTAATTTCAAAAACTGAAGGGGTAGGCATATAATAAAGGCTGTAAATCCACTTTAAAAATGTTGTAAGCTGTCTCCCAATACAATATGTTAGACCACAACGTGAAATAGCATATGTAGCATCCTTGTGAAGGTGCGATCATTTGTAGATCTCATTTTTCTTCTCTAAATATTAAGACCCAAAGTGAGTCACAATCAGCCAATGTTCAACAAAATTCAAGGCCCTCACTGCAGTCCTACCTCCCTCAAATCATTAGGTCACTCCACCATTTCTACAGGTCAAAGGGAACAAAGAGCAAAAAAGCAAAGAGCAGAGAAAATATGAGCTGAATAAAGAGGGACCTCAATATGAATAAAGCTTTACAATGGTGTGCTCTATTTTTTTTAGCAATATGTGAGAGATGTGTGTAAGACTGGGATTTGATGCTAGGGCTCAACAGTTCAGCCAAGGCTTGAGCTTTGGTAATATGGGTAATATGTGGGTGAAGGGATATAAGACATGGATGTAAGACCTCAAAATAGTTGAAAAAACTTATAAATGTAAACATAGAAAATATTTCTCTATAGTCTGGGCTTCAGACAGATCAAGAAAGTGCGCGCAGATTCAAACAAATGAGTGTTGTACAATCATTGGATGAATCAAGCTGTGGGGAGACGATCTCGACCAATGATACTGTTTTTGAGTTCTGGGGGCGGGTCCGCCCGGCATGATTCATCCAATGACTGTGCAACATTCAGTTGTTTGAATCTATGTGCACTTTGTTGATCTCTGAAGCACAGAGACTGAATTTCTCTGGATAACGTAACACAAGTCATTTCCCAAGCCTGCTGATTCAAGGATAATGATTCGCATTCAGCTTTCAATAAAGGTAAGGTAACAATTTTGTTTTTCCTATATGAATTTTCATATAGAGATATCAACTGAACGTGTCATGAGTTGAGCTAACACTAAGGGCAGCAGAAAGGGAAAGTAAGATAGTAGCATCCAACACTAGCTATAACTTGACATAACTAAAGCGTTGATGTTGCATAAGTGTCAGATTTAGAAATTTATGTCGAGTCAGCAGGGCTAACGTTAGCATTTGCCTTTTGTATGCATTAAGCAAGTCTGTGTGGCGTTAGATAAGGTAACGTTATGCCGGTCCTAATGAAGCTTTTAACGTTAGCCTTGAATCAGAATCTTGCATCAGTCATAGTAATGTTAAATAAGTTACATTTGTCAGTTGACCAGTACATATTTAAGCTCCTATTCTGTCCTGCAAACATGTAAATAAAAGGCTGTGGCAAGTTTTGACCTGACAAAGACTTTAAGTGGCAACTAGTATGCTAGTGTTAATAAGTTTAGACAGCTAGCTTGATAAGTTACTAATACTATTAATTAAAGAAACATTAAAACCACCCAGCTGCTCCTACTTACTGCTAGAAGTAAGTTAAATAAGTTATCGGTAACCTGCCGCCAACCAACTAAGTTAGTGTTGGTGTCTGTGTTCCTTGACTTTGCAGCAATAGCAATAGTAATAGCAGTAATAACAATAAAATTGTAATGTAGCAGACAAATAATAGAACAACTCAAAATATGTATGTTTTAATGTAATGTTAGTATATCAATGTGTCATAAATTTATTGATAAAATAAGTATTTTAATAATGATAATGATTTGAACTTTATATCCCCCAGCCTCTTCCTGAGTTGTTTTGCATTGCTGGCATAGTTTTCCTAGGCACAGCCTTCACATACGGCCTGTATGGTTATGGCAAGGTTCCGGGCCTCAACATCCCCATGGTCATACCTAGCCTCACCACCCTGCAGGAGGGCGTTCTCAGCCAGCTGAAAGCCAAGTGGAGTTCAAGGAACTGCTGCTGGATGCTACACTGCATGACACAGGCCTACTATCTGTTTACCAGATCTGTGCACTGTGCAGTAGCCTTGACCACTCTGTTGCACTTACACAAGCATGGAAACAATTTTCAGGTCCAGAGAATACGTTGCACCTCTAAGTATTACCGGGAATCTAAACTGGCAGCGTTTTTGATGTGTTTTTATAATGCGCATGAGTTACGTGTGCAGGGTTCTAGACTAACCTTTCTACTAGTTGCACAACCAACTTTCTCAGTAGGTGGCACCACCACAAGATTTGGTCGCACTTTGGTCTCATTGTTTTGGATCACGCATCTGTCACTACAGGTTTTGTATTTGTGACTATCATGCTGCTTCAAATTTTTAGGAGTTGCCTACAATGGACTGTCGTGACGAGTCCCGCAGTTCATGGTTTGCGTTGCATATGTGTTCATTTAGACATATCGCCAGGATAGGAGTCATTTATTTCATTTTAACCGGGATCGGGACAAGGCAAGTTCTGGAATCAGTCACATGATTGGAACAAGACAGGAGAATGACTCAAAAGGTTGGGAGGGGACGAGACAAGACAGGGAGTAAAAACTCACATGTGCCAGCCTGCTCTCTTTACATCATCCGCACCCTCTTCTCTCCTTATTTTGCTTTTTAAAATAATCAGATGCAGTTCGCAACAAAAGAGTTGTTACAGCTCTGATCCATGCATTCTGTTTCCTCGACTGAGGATAACTTTTTTATTTAGACTATGCAAAGGTATCAGTAGCCTACTAAGGAGGCGCGGAACATTATCATAGGCTGCAGGTAGACATTCCTGGTATGCTAATAGAAATACTACAAATAATAGAAAGATAAGCAATACCAGTGCAATATGTCAAAATATAATCTTACAATAAAATATATTACATAACTGTATCTTTGTTCTAAAGAATCATTTGATTTCCCTGCCACTTGCACTAGTGCCAACAAGTCAAATATTAAATCGCACGTCCCAAATATTGCATATGCAACCTTTTTACTCGCAATCTAGAGCCCTGCACGCATGTGCCGAAGACAGAGACAGTCTAATTTTATTCAGTGCTGCAATCCACCAGGCGCATATTAGGGCTGTCACTTTTCAATTGAACTTTAAACTTTCGAACCTGGTGAAATATTAAAGTTCGAACTATAATGATGTGATCGAATTCAAAATTCAAAACTGCAGATAACACTTGCCCCACTAACAATTTACTAATCAGCTCTACAGAGTCACGTAGTATGCCTTGCATTCCAACAGATGGTGTTGTTACGCTGTGCCGGCCTGGCTGCTAAACCCTCATTATATAGATCAATGGTTAAACTGCACTGTCATGTTGGAACTATTGCATGACATAGGGCTAGGTAGAGAGAGTGCGATGAAATATGGAGGAAACTCAGATCATCTCAACACCAACGCACCTTAAAGCACTGTGTGTAAGCATTTTGGATTTCACTCTATCAATGGCAAAATTATTGATGAAGATAAGGCTGTTTGCCGACTTTGTAAGAAGCAACTACTTTACAGTAATGTTAATACAACAACAAATGGAGTCACCTGTTCACCCAGGCGAGGCTAAAGAATCAGAGCACCAGCAGCTACACAACATCGCCTAACTTCCTATTTTTTGCCTATAAATTACATAATTTTAATGTTCTATATAATTCGAACAAATTCCATAACACTTTGAATTCATTCAAACTTTATTTTGGGAAAAAATGACAGCCCTAGTGTGTATGCTACACGGGAGACGGACCTGCTTTTCTGCTGCTCCATTCTTTTTAAGCTTTAAGTCTATTTTTTCAGCCCCGCGTATCAGTGAAGCGTGGATATACATACTTTGACTGCTATGTAAATAAATTACATTCAAAATAAAGAAATACATACATACACACATAATTATGTTAAACTAATTTTGGCCATCTGCACCAAGATTTCAGTTTCCTGATTGAATCTATTGATAGGTTAGATGATCAATAATTTTGAGAATTTTCACTGTTTGATGATTTTAATCATGTTATTTTATATATAATATGTATATTTGTAGTTTGTTTTTATTTCAAACTGTACATTCTGCATAATTCAATCATTATATTGCAAGTCAAAAACTCACTCTCTTGCCTAGAGCTTGTGCAAAATACTGCACCTTGGGTTTTAACTGGTTCCAAATGTAGAGACTACTACCTCACTCCAAATTAAGCATCCCTACACGGGATACCAGTCAGTTTTACAAATGGTTTTAAGATTTTGTTGATCACATTTAAAGAACAGCTTGATCTGGCCCCAACCTTAATTTCAGACCTTTTAAAACCCTTAACGTCCCTGCACTAAAAGAGGCAAAGTTTAAGCATGCTCAATTTCTGTTCAAACAGCAAACTGCACTTCTTTGGAGCAGCAGCCAGGAGGCAAAGTTGCCATTGTGTGTACATTGAAAACAATACAGGCAACAATGTTGCTACCTGTTGGCGTGCAGGCACTTTTAGAAGCATGATACATATTTTCTATTTTTGTATTCTCAGGACAAGGCTTGGTGAGGCTCACTGCAGAGGATCATAGCCATCGTTGGAATTCTGAAAGGAAGTGGGTGACTTTCAATCTGCCATATGAACTTAAAACTTTTTTTAGCATGCAGATTCACATCTGTATGTTAATATTGATTATGTATTAGCTTATTTGTTTGTTACTGGAAAGAATTTAGCTCCTGTTTTTGGATTTAGCCCCTATTTCCATGGCCAAGGAAAGTGCAATCAATATTTGTCAGAGGTGGGGGACTCATGTCACATGACTTGACGCTAGTCGCAAATTTGAGGACTTGTGATTCGCTTGACGAACACTGATAAGACTTGACTTGACTTGACTTTGACTTGAGGCAGATGGCTCGAAAAGATGACAGTTTTTATTTAGCTGAATCGCCTATTTGTATTAATGCAGATATTGAGCATGAACAGTTACCGTTTTGAGACACGATAGGGTGACTTCTAGTGCAGTGTACTCAGGCTTTAAAGACAGTGTTTAGCAGGACCTAGAAAACAATGCAAGACGGGATCGAGCTGAAAGCTTGTTGAAAGCATTTTCCCATACCTGCGCTGATTTTCTCTCGAGCTTAATATTACCAGACCGTTTCTGATTCAGACAAGACAGCTTATGAATTGACAGCTTTTCATGACAGAGCTTCATCATTTTGTTGGTGGTCCCTCACTAGTTCAAAGTCAATGTAACTCAACCACAGCAGAATGGTCTCTTTCTCTCTCTCTAATCAACTGTGTGACAAATGCAATCAAATGTGTTCAGATGTGTTCTAAATTAATGGATGTATTAGTCTACACAATCCACAGCAGAAAAAAGTAATCATCAGATAGAATACTATGTTTCATTGTGCAAATGGAAAATGCGGGTAGATTTCCTCTTGGCGTAAATGTACCAAAATAGTCATGTGTTGCAGCCAGAGACTCTGGCTGACTCTGGGCTATAGTTTAACTTGCAGTTTTTTTATTTACGCACTTTACAACCACAACAAAGCAGTATATGTAGTTTATAGTCCACCAGCATATTTTTGTTGCTGCAAACCCATTAGCTTTGAGCTAACTACTGCAACTGGAGGAAGTTCCTCTTCTTCTACTACTTCTGATTCAAAACTCTCACCTTACTCAAAGGCACAACCTGGTGGCGGAAGCTGTACAACACATCCACAAACATCCTAGAAAACATGTTAGATTATTTATTTATTTTTGTTTACTTTTTTATAAGTATAGTTATAAGTTAGTCTACCTTCATAAGTTCTTTAGTGTTATGTTGATATTCCAAATTCCAAATAGTTCATTTAATAAACCCCCCCCCCAAAAAAAACAAAAAACAAAACAAAACAAGGTATGAACCGAACCATGGATTTGGAGAATTATTACACCCCTAATCAATAGTGGTATTTATAAATCCTAACCATAACTATCCCTAGTTGTAGAGACTAACAGGTGCAGTTTTATCATGACATGGCTTGCCATTGTACCCCTTTCTCTCGTGTTTAAAGTGCTTCTTTCATGGTGACTTGACTTGTGACTTACTTGACTTGTCTTGCTTGTTGGTTTTTTACTGTCATTTGACGGTAAGTGTTTGGCAACTTTTGCTGCCAGACTTTTTACTGTTTTTTTACCTTTTTTTTTACAGTGTACCTATTTTGCTTGGTCTTTTATGCATACATTGCACAAAGAAATAAAATGCCACCAAAGAACTGTGCAATTACGGACGAGGAAGTCAAGGAGATACAGAAATCGTTTGACTTTCTGTCAGATGAGATTACAACTGTCTCTAAGCAGCAGAAAATGATATAGGATTTGATGGGTGAAATCAAGGAAATGAAAAGACAAAATGCAGAGAGGGATAATAGGATTGCCCTCGTTGAGTGCAGAGTGGCAGACCTGGAACAGTATACCTGCATGAGTGGCATTGTTGTCAGTGGGTTGGAGACCAGGCCCCTCGTCTTATGCCCGGGTGGTGACAGCGACGGATGGTGGGGAGCCCACCGAGCCTGAATTGGACACCCTGGAGTGACAGGTGATTGCTTTCTTCTACAACAAAGGCATATCTGTGGACAGCAATGGCATTGAGGCATGTCATCCTCTCCCTTGGAAAATCAAAAGAGAGAAACCTTCCATAATAATTCGTTTTATGCACAGAAAACATAAAAATGCACTGCTCAGACATGGGAGAAAGCTGAAGGGTTTATGTGAACAAGCACATAACAAAGAAAAATGCAGACATTGCCAGAAGGGCATGTTTCCTAAGAAAGCAGAAAAAAATCAAATCAAGGTGGACAACAAATTGCAAGGTGTTATAAATCTGAACGGGTCACCAGAGGAAGCTCAAGTGCTGTTCATCAGAGAAAATGAAGAATTGCACAAATACTAGTGACTCCAGGACAAACAGCACACCAAGAACTGGATAAGTATCAGTGATGACAACCCCTGGGAGAACAGCAACTAAGGTAATGAAACTGACACTTGAAGTCAGGTCAGCTCACAAAGAGCATAGAGCATGACTGCCATTAAATACAAATCATGACAAGTTTTGACAGATGTCAATTATCTCCATTTGGAGATAATGATCAGCAACCAACACAGATTACTGATTATGAAAAAACTGGGACTGAAAACTTTTGAATACATAGAACATAAATTACAAGCTATGGGGAATGATATTAGCCTCTAGAATAATCTCTACAACAGCACACATATTCATTCTGAATACTACACTGAAGAACAGTTTAACAGGATGGAGTAATATCAATAATACATTTCAATAGTAGGAGCTTTAATTCAAACTTTTCAAAGATTGAACATTGTTTAAGACAACCGGAAAATAATTTTAAAATAATAGCAATCTCTGAGACTTGGCTTAATGATGAACAAGCTACTATGGTCGATATAGAGGGATATGAGGTGCTTTTTATTAATAGGACTCAAAAAAGTGCTACTTAAAGTGTAGCACTGTGTTACCAATGTTATTGATAGAAAAGTAGTAAGTGGGCTACTTATAAATGACACAAGTAACCATCTGCCGGTCTTTGCAGTCATTATGATATGGAGAGTGAAGCTATAAATGAAAATAAATCTATGTCTATAAGGGGAACCGATAAAAAAGGAATAATTGATATTTTTTTAGAGATTTTTAAGATTTAAGAACAAGAAATCTACAGACTAGAATGGAATTGTTATGGCTATGGTTAAAAATATTATCGAGTGTGTGGTGAAACCTCTTACACATATTTGTAATCAGTCTCTACAAGCTGTTGTATTTCTTATCAAAATGAAAAAAGCTAAAGTCAACAATATTTAAGGCTGGAGGCTAGACATGTACTGTCATGGACTCATGGTTTTGAGACTCTTTGTGTTCTTTTGGTTTCCTGTATTGCACTTCTGTTCAGTCCTTTTGATCATTTGATTTTGCTCTTTCATGTTGTTTGCTTCTTGGAAAGATTGTAGTTCTGGGTTCCTAGGTTCATTCATTCAGAGACAGTTTGGTTTATGCTGGGTTGTTTAGTGGTGTTTTCTGGGTTTTGGTTTGCTCTGTTTGCCTTGTGTATTCTTCACTCCTCCTGTGTTCATGTGCTCCCCCTCTCTCACCTGCCCTGCATTACCCTTGTTAGCCCTGCCCTGCTCTGTGTTTTCCCCACACCTGTCCTGTACCCTGCCCTGCTCCCCGTGTCTTTCCCAGCCTATCACTCCCAGCCTGCCCCTGTGTCTGGTCACTTGTTCCCCATTCCCTTATTAGTTCAGTTAGTATATAAGTCTTGGTTTGCAGTCAGTCTTTGTTGGATGCTTTGTTTTGTTCTGGTCTGTTCCGCTCCATCAACTTTGCGTTTCTATGTTCAGCCTGTCTAGTCCTGTTTTTGTAGTCAGTTCTATGCTCAGCCAAGCCAGCTTTTGTTTTTTGCTGCCTAGCCTTGAGAATAAAGGTTTCTTCAGCTTAGTCTTTTTGGTCTCTGCATTTGGGTCCACCTGCTCCGCTAACAGTGACTCTCAAATTACAGACCTGTTTCCTTACTTCCACAGTTCTCTAAAATACTAGAAAAATATTCTATACAAGATTGGATGATTTTTTTACAAAGCATAATGTTCTGTGTGAACAGCAATATGGCTTTAGAGCTAATTTAACTTTGTTTGCACTCATGAAATTTATGGAGGAAATAACAACTGCAATGGAAAATAAAGAATATACAGTGGGGGTATTCCTGGATCTTAAAAAAAGCATTTGATACAGTTGACCATGACTTATTATTGAAGAAATTCCAAAGATATGGAATTAGAGGGGTAGCACACTCTTGGTTAAGCAGCTACCTGGAGAACAGGTACCAGTACATTCAAATAAATAACTTAAAATCACAAGTACTGAACGTTACTTGTGGGGTTCCCCAGGGCTCAGTGTTGGGACCACTGTTGTTTGTTTTGAACATTAAGATGGAATTGATACATTTTGATAAAATATTTAAAAAGGGGTAGGACCTGAAAAGTATTCACTTCTTCCTACTCCTTTTTGTACATGATATATTTATTTATATTGCTTATTGAAAGTTTCATGTATATGTTTGCTGTTAATTTTATTGGTTATTCTTGTTTTGTTTCCTTATTTGTTTTCTTTATTTTCTTTCTTTATTTTTATTGTTTGAAATGAAAAAAAAAAACTAATCTAAAAAAATCTAGATTTAGGCAACAAAAATACTTTAGTTAAGGTTACGGAAAGATGGTGGCTTTGGTTAAATATTGAAAAAAGTAAAGACATCCTGTCTCCTGCTTCAAGACAGGATCAACTTTTTCAAAATTTAACCAAAAGACCCTCTATCTCTCCCCAACTCAAGGCTCCTAATCAGAATATTAAAAATGTTAATCATGCTTTAGTCTCCAGAAGTGGATATTACAGGAGAACAAATGAAACCTTGTCAGCCAACGTGTTGTTGGAATTTATAGTGAGAGAGCCTCATACAGGAGCACCACTTGTTGGGAGGTGCATTGATTGTAAGCTGGTTATTAGCAGTCATTAATAATTATCAGATAATTATTAATTAATAACAAACAAAAAAAATTATGAATATGAATTAATAATACGTGGCACCACCCGGAAACTGGGACCAATAACCAAACAATAAAAATAGTCTCATTAACAAGGTTCACTTGGTGAACAGTGAACAGTGAAGGTATGAATTCGAGCTCTGGCCCTCTTTCTCAATCAGCCACCTCTTACAATAAATAAGCACAATAATTACAAAAGACTTCTCTTTAAAGATATAACAGTTAAACAATAGCAAAGTTAACAAGTTAGCAAATGCTTTGATCAATAAGACACTCCTAAAATCTAATACTATCTAAGCAATAATACAGCTATGTACGTGTGTGTGTGTGTGTGTGTGTGTGTGAGTGTAGATGGGTGTGTGTGTGTCTGTGGGCGTGAACAAAATGGCGACTGTGATCTGTGAGATGACGTCACGTGATCTCAAGGACCGCGGGCGTGATCTCGCGAGATGGAGTCATGTGATAGCCGAATAGCGGCTATAACTGTAGTGTCGGTTACAACAATAACAAGATGGCGCCGCCTGGGGGTCGACGTCTCTGCGTTCACCCAATTCAATGTATCAAACACGTGTCTGATGGTAGATAACGAGGGCAGAGCGGTGCTGTGTCCCACGTTATCTGACCGTCAGATGTGTAAGAAAAGAGGTGTGTATGTCTATGTGCGTGTGGGTAGGTTTTAGTAGCAAGAGAAGAGGAGAAGAAACGCAGGCTCACGGCGAAATCCTGCGATCGTGAGCGGAGAGCAGCGGTTGTTTGTTCACAGAGAGCGTGCGTGCAGACGACCAACAACTTACTTTCTCACTCACGATGGAACAAACACAGCAGCAGTCCCGAGTGGGACAAAACACAAAAACAGTCTAGCGTGGTTAACACAACTAAACAGGCAGCAAACTTTAAATACTCCTCAGAGTATAGCAGGCAAAAAGGGACTCGGCGGTCTGTTAAATCAAACAACACATAGCAATTAAGCTTGAGAAGCTAAACGCTAATAAACGCACATTTAATTCTGTCTCTGTCCAGACATAGCCTCTTACGTGCTTGCTTCGTAAAGCGATACGGTGTGCGTTTCTTCCGTCCTGATCCGGTTTGGATACTGACGGGGCCGTCGGCGCTCTGTTGGTGGGGTGTTGACGGCTGTTGATCCTCGGCTGCGTGGTGAGGGAAACAGTGGAGTCGACTTAATTGAAGAAGAGTGGGACAGAGAAGTAATTCACGTCTTCATGAAGAAATCCTTTTCTTCCTTCTGCAGGCAGTGAGAGTGCTGGGTTGCCTGAAACACAGAGTCCTTAATCCCTGAGGGGAGAGTTAGAAAGTCAGTTCAACAGTTCATGGGTTTGCAGAGGCTTGTCTGAGGCAATTATTGAGGCAGTGTCTGGACAGTTACTAACTACATCTAGGTACACACAAAAATATTAACCAACAATTCTTTTGCTGCTTTTGGTTATCCACAATAACACAAAACCGTAAAAAAAAGAAGAGAGGAAAAAGAAAAGTTGTTAGGTTAATAGGCTCACTCCTGAAAGAGGTTGGAGTTAGCCAGTGGAATGGCGCAGACCGGTGTGCTGAATGGGAAGGGGGGAGTCCAGTCTGGCCTGTGTGTGTTTGGATGTACCTCTAGGTAATGTGTGGATCCTAGTCCTAACAGGATTTAGAGTGCATTGCCAAGACCATATACCAGATGTGTTTGTGAAGGTTGCATAACAGTGGTAGTAGCAGATCTAAGGATTTAGTCTAGACTCACCTACTCACCTGAGTTATTTCTGACCTCACACTTCTGACATAGTGACTAAAGCATGCACGGTGTTAGAGGAGGAGTCCCTGTTACATCTCTGGATGGAAAGGTATTAGGAGTTAGTGCATGTTTATGGGTGAGTTGAAGCATGCAGCTTTCCCTATGACGCTACTCTGGTGCGTCTTCTACCCTTTGGAGTGGAGTCTGCTTACAGAGCCTGATCTGGTTTGGGCAGGGTGTAACTTTACAGGAGCTATGGTACCGGATGGAGTGGTATTAAGCATTATTGCATGCTGCGGTTGTGGAAACAGCACTACTCTCATACTCTATAGAAATAAAACTCGAAATGTCTGGACGTGGTAAGGGTGCCGACTTTTATCTTGTTTGAAAGAAGATCAGTCAAAATGAGTGGAAGAGGCAAGGGAGGCAAACATTAGTAATCTCTCTGTGCCTCTGTCCCGATTCCCTCTGCGCCCTTCTTGGGCTTCCAGCCGTCATGGCTCCTCTCGGCAGTGTTCCACCCTACGCCTCAAAATTCGGACAATTCTGGGTCCGTTTGAAATACAATGGGGATGGTGAACCCCCTACTCGTGACTATGTTGGCGAAGTGCTTTTGTTTGACTCGTGTTGGTTAAACACTAAGGACATTTACTCTTTCATTGCCTTGCCAAACAAGAGAGATTTCGAGTTGTGCTTCTTCAATGAAGCCCCACCAAGACGTTTCCTGGAAATTCATGCTTCCAAGTCAGGAGACCCAAAATAGAAGGACTGGGCCATTGAGCCATCAATCCAAATGGACATTACCACTCTGGTCGCGAAATTCTGGACAGGCAGAATCCCAGATCATGACATTGAACTATATCTGAGCAGATACTGTGAACTAACTCAACAGGTTATAAAACCTGTTGACAACTTCGGTATCTGGTACGGAGTGCGCAAATACAAAGTCCGCATAAAGGTCCAAATTCCAAACTCCATCTCCCTTGGTCCATATAATGGGCGCATCATCTACCCTGGTCAGTCCATCTGCTGCTTCATCTGCGGCTCCTCCGACCACGAGGTGAAGCAATGTCCTACAGTGAAGTGCTGGAGGTGTGGCAACCTGGGCCACAAAGCAAAGGACTGCACATCAGACGGTCTATGCAGCTTGTGTGGGGTAAATGGTCACACCTTCTTCAACTGTCCGGAGTCCTATGTCAACAAAGCCAGAGCACATCAGCAGCGTCTTCGCAGCCAGCCAGCCGCTCAGCAGCAGCAACCTGTTACCCAACCGGCTGCCCCACAGCATGAGCCGGGATCTCAGCCTGCCGCTCAGCCGCAGCCTCAGCGTCCTCGCAGCCAGCCAACAAATCAACAGCATCCTGCTCAGCCAGCCTCCCTTCAGCATCAGCCTTGCAACCAGCCGGTTGTTCATCAGAAGCAACCTCTCATCCAGTCCACGGCCCTGCAGCCGGGAGACTCTCCTCCTTCTCCTCATCTGCTCGACGCCCCTCTCCCCGATCCCCAGCGAGGTCCTCGACTGCAAGATCCGCCTGCTACAGACGAACCTTTATCTGCTGTAGAGCCCTCAGCCATCCCTCTTGATGACTTCTCCTCTCGGTCAGGTGAGGGGAGCTCTAATGTTGAGAGTAAGGTTGAGAGTAATTATAGCGATGTTGATAGCGGAGATGACAATGAAAATCAAAAATTTGAAAGTGCCAGTGAGAGCCCTAGCTCTGACTTCAGCACTGACATATTGACAGCTGGTCAGCGAGCCAGTAGCACGCCACTCCATCCTCCGTCTGATACAGAGGCAGCTCTGCCAGAAAGTAATTCAGGTTCCTTCTCCCCTACACCTGAGTTTTCTGCCCCTACAGTCTGTGAGCCTCAGAGTGAAATGCCTTTCGAGGTAGTTAGGAGGAAGCGACAATGTCTGTTTCCCCATCAAAAAAATGAGAAACACTTTGATGATAGATCTTCACCTTAGAGCTACCATGGTGGGTCCACCCCCCTTTGGTGTGGAGGCTGCTCCACCCATTTAGGGAGTAGACACAGTTCAAGGAGGGTCCTGCTCCCTTATGGAGTAGGAGAGGAGGTCAGTGACCACATCCTGCAGATCTTGGTCATCTGGCCTCTGGGGAGCTTCAGCTCCGGCCACATGGGGTGACTGGCGACTCATATTACTAACAGTAAATGCGCGGTACACAGTGGCACAACAACTTTTGTGATTTAACTAATGCTGCATAAATGCACAGGTGAAAGGCGAACCTGTGGCTCACACGGTTGATACTCAAACTGCAACCTATCTTGTCCTGACAGGACACCAATGGTGACTCTAGCACCTTGGTGAGTAACAACCAGTTAGTGTTTTAATTACTCTACAACCTATCCTACTAGAAGGTCAATGAGGTGGCTTCTGAACCTCTGGTGAGTAATGGCTGTCTAATGTGTTAGAGGATTAAACAATTAGCATGCAAAATGCTAAACACTCTTGGCTAACACTACTACTAGTGCACACTGTACACAATACACCACTACGCTGTATATATGCTTGGCAGAGCACTAGAGAAGTCAAAATTTCAAAAATTGAAATTTTTAGAAAAATCATTAATAATTCAAAATTATTAATTATGGATTATTGTGCATAAATATTGTAAAAAGGCTGATATATTGAGAGGGCTAACACGGGGCAGCCACTTGTTGGGATTTATAGTGAGAGAGCCTCATACAGGAGCACCACTTGTTGGGAGGTGCATTGATTGTAAGCTGGTTATTAGCAGTCATTAATAATTATCAGATAATTATTAATTAATAAATATTAAATTATTAATATGAATTAATAATACGGGGCACCACCCGGAAACCGGGACCAATAACCAAACAATAAAGATAGTCTCATTAACAAGGTTCACTTGGGATGCTGATATCCTTCAGATATCAGCATCCACAAGTGAACAGTGAAGGTATGAATTCGAGCTCTGGCCCTCTTTCTCAATCAGCCACCTTTTACAATAAATAAGCACAATAATTACAAAAGACTCTTTAAAGATATAACAGTGTTTATTAAACAATAGCAAAGTTAACAAGTTAGCAAATGCTTTGATCAATAAGACACTCCTAAAATCTAATACTACCTAAGCAATAATACAGCTATGTACAATGGAAACACATGCAAGCTGGAGCGTGCAAGCTGGAGCGTGCAGTGGTGAAAAATGTTGTATTTTATGGGTCTTGGGCATGGGCATGGCAAAATGGCTCAATAGCGCCTCCTAGAAAATTTCAAATTCAAAGCCCCTCCTTCAGAATTGATGTAGATGAATGAAATTTGGTAGGCACATATATCATGTTCAGACACCAAAAAAGCCTCTTGGAGCCACATGGCCAGTGCCTTTTTAGCATTAGATTTGAAATATTCAGGTGGCGGGGAAAAACTTGATCCTTACTTCTTAAAGCTTGCTGCCCCAATTGTAGTAAGCTACATAACATATATTTTTAACCTTTCTGTCTTCCTGTTCCCACAGTTTGGAAGGCTGCTTATGTCACTCCTTTACACAAAGGTGGTGAAACAGCTATGCTTGACAATTATAGGCCTATCTCTAAATATCCATGCCTAGCAAAACTACAAGAATCTCTAGTAAATGACCAACTTAAATCATTCCTTTTGGCACATTCTATTTTAAGTACACACCAATTTGGTTTTAGAGAAAAGCACAGCACAGTTACTGCTGCCACTCTTATTTTAAATGACATTCATCATTTCAACTTTAGATACTAAGAAACACTGTGCAGCTCTTTTTAATGACATTTCAAAAGCATTTGATATAGTTGATCATGCTTTGCTCTTTAAAAACTTCATAATATTGGTTTTGATGAAGTTGTATTTAATTGGTTCCAGAGTTATCTCATGGACAGACAGCAGTGTGTAGCAATAGGATCTGTTAAATCTGAATTTGTTCAGATTGCAAAAGGTGTCCCACAAGGCTCAGGCCTTGGTCCTGTTCTGTTTACTATTGTATAAATTATATTGTTTCTGCTGTAACTGGATGCAATATTCATCTGATGATACTATTTTGTATTGCACTGTGGATACTGTACAGTCTGCTGCAGAATCTCTCCAGCACTGTTTTGCTGATTTAGAAGTTACGCTCAATATCCACACGTTAGTCTTAAATTCAGACAAAACCAAATACATGTTTTTCTCCAGAGCCAAAAATATCAATTTGGATAACCTCATCATCACCACTAAAAGTGGCCCCAATATTGAAAGTCATACAAATACCTTAGCATTTGGATTGATGAGAAGATATCCTTCAAAAATCATGTTTCAAATTTGGTGAGTAAACTAAGGCCAAAGATTGCCTTTTTCTTTAGGAATAAATCCTGCTTCCTGTTGCATTGTAGAAAAACCCTTGTTGAGGCAACTTTTTAAATGAGTTTTAGACTACGGTGACATCTTGCGTCGGTGACGGTGACGCGGATGAAGGGAAGACGATCGATGGTAGTTTGTCAATGAGACAACGATGGCTGATTGCGGGAAGGTAGAAGGGAACTGGGGGGGGGGGGGGGGCAGACTCTGAGTGGGGGAGCTGTCTCATTGGCCCATTTGGCTGTATAGAGCCCCCAAAAGAACTTCACACAGAGAGGCAATGTGGGACTTTCTGATGTTGCCCAGGTCGTGGCGAATGTAGGTTAGGTAAGCAGGGGAAGACCAGCAGCCGAGAGTGTTTATGGGTGATCTGGGATTCCTTGTCTGGAAGAGGTTGAAGTGGCTCCGACGCAGAAGGAGTGGCCGGAGTATAGTTCTGGAGAAATCCCTGAATCGTGCAAACTTGGCGGAGATGGTGGTGTAACCAGAAACATGTAGTGACTCTGCCTGATTCGGTGGTGAGGAGCGGGTCTTGTGGAGAAGTGTGGTGGGCTAGTCTCAGATTTATGTAGGTTTGAATGGTTCAAAAGGGCTCAGATACAAATTTAAATCGAAGAGAAATGTGGAGTGAGAGACGCTAAGCTCATCAGTTTTGCTTTGCTTGAGGTTAAATCTGAGGGTATCTGTCTCAGAAGAATGAATGGAAATATCGGACAATATTGCATGTTGAGATGGATTGTAGTTGAGGGAAGAAGTGGTGAACTCTGACCAGCACAGAAAGCTGGAGAACACCAGTAGGAATGTAGATTTGTCAATGATAGGTAGCCTGAATGCAGAGTTCTGATTTAGCAGGCCAGGAGGTCTGAAGTGGAAGTGAGGGGCAAATGTTTTGGCATAAGATGTGGTTCAGCCTTACAGACCTTTGGATAACATGCTGAAGTGTGAGGCAAGGCTGGCTACAGTGCCCCTGAGGACAGTTTAGTTTAGTTTAGTTAATTCCATTGACATAGACCTGTATGGTGAGAATGGAATAGGTGAACCTAGATGGAAGCAGGAGAGGGTCGGGACATCGAGTGAAGGGAATGAAAGACCGTGGGAAGCATGGAGAGCTGAAAACCGAGGGACCGGCGTCAGATGGGAATCTGAGTCTGGCACTGAGGATTTCTTGTTTATTGTGGTCGATGACAATGTAGTTGTATGAACAAGGATGACTGTAATACCACTCATGCCCCCAAAGAAGGTCTGAAATGATCATGTGGTATGGTTCATCAAAAGCAGGGAAGGGAAGGTGGGGACAATTCAGGTGGCCAATTGGAAGTGAACCACCTACCACTGCTGTAACCATGAAATCCAAAGGAGGCGCTGTGTCAGAGCACAGCTGTATGTCATGAGATTGAGCAATGCAGTTGTCTTGGAAAGCATTTGGGAGCGTCCAAGGGCGAGGGGGTAGGTTGAAAGCTGGTAAGTTCATGAAGGGCTGGATGAAGGTCAGATTCAGAGGGATGAAGGAGGGTCGAGGGGTGGTATGAAGGAGGGTTGTGGACAGGGTGGAAACTGTAATTGAAACTGAGAATGAGAACGTGGATGAATTGGCAATCGGGATGGTCCGTCGGAGCATTGTTTAGGCCATTAACGTTTATGGGTGTTTGAGATATTCGTGTGACCATAGGGTATTTAATGTTTATGGGTGTTTTACATATAGGCGTGATCGTAAACAGTGCTTGGTGGCGGGATGAAGGAGGTGTCAGGTTCAGGCAACCTAAAACATCGTAAAATACTAGACAAAGGAGGACAAGACACACAGCGTTAGAGTTTATGCTTGCAAGGAGAACGGACAGAGATATGCTCAGTTACAATCTCCAACCGCTCTGAGGCATATCTCGCCGGACCCTCTCTATTTATTAGTTTTGGGAGTTCCCTAGTTACATGAGTACTACTGCTCTAAGGGAAAGGGGAAAGCAGCAGTAGCACTGACGTGTTTCAGATACATTATCAAGAAAGGTGACAAGTTATCAGTCCTTGTTTGTGTAGGATTTGAGGGCGTTTGTATAAATTGGTGCTTTGGGATATGGTGACGTCATAAACCATGCTTGGTGGGGTTGTGAGTGTGACTGAACCTGACATGGCCATGGATGGTCTGGATGTTTCTTTGGAGCTAAAGGAAAAGGAGTGGGGGGCTCCGTGGCTTGCTGGTGGTATGAACTAGTGATGGGGGAAACGAAGCTGACTGAAGTGCTGAATCGTTATGAAGTGATTGCATTGAAAGTGGTCCACTGGGTTGAAGCATTTGATACAGTTGGTCAACGTCAATGAAAATAAGGGCATGCCCTCTATGATACCTCAAGATTTAAATAAAGGTTGAATGAATGAAAAAGAAGCAGACAGAGTTGAGTGAGCTATATCAGCTGTGGCTGGAGGAAGTGAAGATAAAAGCATGCTGTTTAATGGATGAGGATGAGAGCTGGGATGATGTAGGAGGAAAGGATTGAGGGTCTAGAGGGAGGGATGAGGGATGAAGGGATGAAAGGATGAGGGATGAAGGGATGATGGTCAAGGGAGTGGGGATGAAGGGATGAGGGATGAAGGGATGCATGTGTAGAGGGAGAATGTGTGGCAGTGGACGTGAGGAAATTCAACCTCGCCCTCAGCGAGGGCTGAAGTCTGCTGATGAACTGTAGTGGGTGGCGTGATAACATCATAGGCATGCTGTGTGCAAGAGACACTGGGTAGGGGACCTGGAAGCAAGTGGCCAGCTGGAGTGTTGGTGGAGCTGGAGGCTGTGTAGAGCAGGAAAAGCCTGGCTTTGTGGGCTGTGGAGGGGATGTTTTTTCCATGAGGGCATGTTGGAGGTGGGTGACTGTCCAGTTGGAGATTCTCTTGAGTCTTAGGGCTGAAGGGAATTTTGTTTTTTTCTTTTCTTTTTTTTTTAACCAAGAGAATGATGTCTGAGTCAGGTAGAATGTTTGTATAGTACGCTGAAGATGACCAGCGGCCCATTCAGAAAGGTGAGTCAGTATGAGCAGTAAATATTAAACAAGCACTTAAGAAATAAAGAGGGATAAATTTGTGATGAAGAGTTAAGTCTGAAAACACATGCGGAGTGCAGCCTGGCCCTCAGCCAGGGCTGAAGAAGTCAGAACTCTGTTGTAGTAGGCAGCGTGGTGATGTCATTGGTGTGTGGTGTGCGTCGTGGCTGCATTAGACAGTGAACCCGCCCACCTAGAGCCCGGTTCTGCTTGAGGTTTCTTCCCGTTAAAGGGGAGTTTTTCCTTGCCGCTGTCGCCAAGTGCTTGCTCATGGGGGGAATTGTTGGGTCTCTGTAAATAAATAAGTATGGTCTCGACCTGCTCTATGTGAAAAGTGCCCTGAGATAATTATTGTTGTGATTTGGTGCTATATAAATAAAATTTAATTGAATTAAACCCGGAAGAGAGGAAGGATTGCTGCTGGCCAGAGGAGTGATGAAATTACAGTCTTTGTAGAGTTGGAAAAATTTGGCTTTATTGTCGTTTCGTAGGAAACTAGATGTCTGTCTTCCTGAGAGCACGATGGAGGTGTTAATCACAGGAAAAAGAGCTGCGTCTGAATCGGCTATTGCGTGGATGTGTGTGGAGCATCTGGATCCCAGCTGATTGTGCAGTGTCTGGAGGAGTAGCTTTTCTCTGAGGAGCAGCAATGAAAATGGCCTCTGTGTGGATGTAGAGGTGAAGGAGGTATCTCATTGGTACTGCTGGATTGAAAGTCAGGAATGTTATTTTGCTGAGGAACGTAGATCATGGAGCACAGGGAGGTAAGCGTTTGTGATGCAAGTCTGTCACAGGTCAATTGCAAACTGAGACAAAAGGGAAGAGGAACAGATAAGGTGTGCCTAAATACTCTATGGTGCAGAAATGGGATGTGTACGAGGCGTGGTCTTTGTTCCCTAGCTTTGTTTATAAATCTAGAAACTTAATTTATTTTAATAGGGGTATTTTTCTATGTAATGATTTTTCTATATGACTGTGAATATCTGATGCTATTGATTATTTATGATAGATTTGCTAACCTGAAAGATATTGATGCCTTGTTTACTTAATTATGTACGTATCCACTTTCTTGACTGCACCTGTGTCCCTATGTCAGTTATCTAGCGCCACTATGATTGCCTGGCAGCTGACACCAGCCTTGGTGTATCTGTGAGCTGTCACTTGTTTTTTACATGCCCTGAAAAAGATGACTTTAGAGTTGAAACACATAGGCGCTAAGCCCATTTATTAAAGGCTTTTTAATTTTTGCAAAGCAGTGTGCCTTGGTATTTTTTGGTGGATCACAAAACAAAGTACAAGTCTTACCTCTCTCTGTTCTGTTTGGTCACATATGTCCTTGAATCCAAAGAGCACCTGTTTTTGATACCTGCATTTGTGAAATAGCACTCTTCAGCCAATCTACTGGCATTTGCTCTCTCTATAGATGTTTGTCTGGACACATCAAGGGTGTTCATGAAAGGAGTAGCTCCACTCTACTGAGTGTTTTTCACATCATTTTAATACAATCCTTTTTACAAGAAGATGGCTGCTCCCAACAGAAGTACTTATTCTTCTTATTCTAATGAAGAATAGACAGTCTTTCAGTCCACTCTAGAATACGCGCAAGACTGAAAAATAGCAAACGTGAGCCTGCGTAACTAAGCCACAACAGACCACACAACACACCACTAAGGACAACAGCAATAACTTGTTGAACTCAGGAGGAAAAAAAAGAAGAGAAGAGCAAAATAATAAAAATTGTCCAATATTGCATTACATTTACTCCATTGATAGTTATGGAATTTGGAATTAATACGTAATGAAATGATGCCTGTTCACCCCTTTGGTGACATACATCACATGCATTAAGATCAAAGCCAAATTTTTCATACCCCTATTGAGATTATTGAATGCACTGCACGCATGTCAGCACGTTGTACTCTTTTTAAAAAAATTTTTTTTTACATCTTCGAATACTGACAGAAAGAGAGCAAAGAAGGTGCAGTGGACGGATCTTTAAATAGTAATCCATCTGTTCAGGGCAGTGGTGAGATTTGGAAATTAGATTGACGGTAAACTTGTGTGTGTAGGTACACATTTCATCTCCCGTCTGTGCCACATTTGGGGAAATATTTTTGTCACACACTCACCTGAGTGCATGTGAAAAGGAGTAGAGAGAGGATTGCTTCAGTTGAATGTTTTTTTTCCTTTTTCCTTCTCCTTTATTGAAAAGTTATCATATTTTAAAATTCATTATACATTGTATATTTAAATATCTTAACATAGAATTATATAATTGTGACAGAGTCACTGTGAGTGCCATTACCACCTGTCAGAAAAATCTTCAAAGTCTAGTAAAAGATATGTTTGACAAATATGGCTTTGTTGCCAAACAATTGTTGCCAAAGTGGTGCAAGAATTCAGGATTTCCCCAATATGGGAGTCTACAACATGCTCCTCTAAGAAGTCTGAGAAAAAAAAATAGCAAAAAGATTTGAGTATAAAATTAGGAAAACTAGAGAACGAGCCGCTAAGAAGGTGAACAATAGGTGGAAAAAACAAATTGAAAGTTTGAAGTGGGAGAAAGAAGCAGACAAGAAAAAATGTGTAAAAGTGTAAGAGCATTCTTTTCTTTGTGTGTGGATGACATATATAACAAATTGACACAGATGACACCAAAAGCCCTTGTAAAAGAATTAACAGGCACAACTTATTACACAACACTGCTGCAGCGCCATCGATCAGCTGTCCACCTCCACCATATGCTGGGCTGCTGGCATAAGCCTTGAAAGCACCTACATTGACACCTCAGAGAACACCACGCCTTCCTGCCACTGAATAGCTGACTCCAATAATTGTAAGAAAAAGAACAGACTTTGACCCAAGTGGCCTAGGTATGACTAGGTCAGGAACCGTTTATCAGCCCATAATGTCAACTCCAGTATTGGATTCTTTGTCTGCTGCTGCACAGGAAGAAGCATCTGGAGGTGCTTTTGGAAAATGATAGAATGATAGAATGTCCTAATGGACCTGGGGGTGTACAACATGTCTATAAACCATAGAAGATAACAGAACTGCAGACTATCATTGATAAACTTCCAGACCCTAAGAATAATGGGAAAGTGTTTGCAAAAGCTTTGGTAAAGATGGTAACACAGTGTAAGCCCACCACAGCTGAATTGGAGCACATCTGTGTGACTAAAATGGGCCTTGGGAGAAGTTAAGTCTGCTAACTGGGATCCAGCTGCTCCATGGGCTGTTACAAGTGACTCTCCTTATCAAACTCTGTTGACAGCTTTGTGTCAAGCATTAGTGACATGACTTAAACCAGTTATAAATATGACAACTGTGAATGCATGTGTGCAAAAACCAGGAGAAACATTTGGTGAGTATTTCTTCAGAAAACTCCAAGTTTTCAACACACACAATGGAAATGAACAACCAGCTAATACCATTGATGATACTGTGTGGGAAAGACAGTTTATTCAGACCCTGGTAAATGGTCTGTGTCCGGAAGTTAGAGCTATTTTTGTCAGACACTGTATGGCATGGCAAGAAATGACATGCCAACCAATGTGTCTGTGAACAGACCATTTGGGAAAAGGAATCAACCATTACAGAGATCATGATAATCCATGCAAGTCTCAAATCCTTCCACCACTTAGGAGGAGGAGAGTGAAAAACCCCAAATAAGTGATTCTGAAAATTCTGATCTATTTTACCTTTCTCTCTGCTTCAAGTCCAAAGAACTCCCAATTTTCAAAATCACAGTCCATGGCACCACCTATGAAATGCTGGCTGACACAGGAGCTACATTAAGATTAGCAACAGAAGCCTTCCTGATGTCTCAAAAAACTAAGACCTGCATTGGAGTCTCGGGAACACCCATAAAGTGCAAAGTGACTAAGTTGTGTCCAGTAGAATGCGAGGAATTTGTTGTTTCAAAAATGCAGCGTTCATTTCCCAGAATGTCCTGTAAATTTGGCAGGAAGAGACTTGTTATGTGCTCTGGGCTTGACTATTGAGTGCACAGAAAAAGGCTTAGTGAAAAATTTTGATCTTGGTGACAAATCTTTGACTGTCATGGTGTGCCACTCCCCAACTGTTCTTAGGTATGAGTATTGCTGGAACATTGAGCCATCTTCAGTTATACAAGAATTGCATGATTTTGTTGAAACTCATAGTGATGAAACATTTTTAAGACATGATTTACGCACCTATAGGTATCTGTCACATGTAAATATGAAGGTGTAGATGAACAGTTTGAGGAAGAGTGGGACTGACAACCAGATGAGGAAAGGTTGCAAGGTAATGGTATTGTGGTCACAGAGGATTTTGTTGTTTTGCTTGTTGATCTAAATGAGATGCAGAGGAAGGTGTTTAGGAGGATTGGCATCCCTCATGTTGTTCTGGCCAGGTCATTAGCACTTTCAGATTATGATGTAGGGATGGCACTACAAGACATGGGTGTGTCCTGTTGCGACACAAATTTAATCACAGGTCTTAAGCTTTTCCTTGAAAGCAGGCGGATGCAAAATCTACTGGTAAACATTTGTTACAGGAAATTATTCCACAGTAGGGGATTCCAGACAAATTGTCATCAGACATTGCTACCATTTTGTCAACAACACAATCTCATACTTGGCAGAAAAAATAGGTATTCATTTAAGCATTGTGCCTACCATCCACAGAGTGGGGGTGCCGTTGAAAGAGCTAATGGAGTATTAAAAAACAAGCTCACAAAAATGATGGAGGAAACACAATTAGATTGGGTTTCTTGTCTCCCCCAGGTGTTAATGTATATGAGAGGCAGACATCACTCTACTACAGGTTTGTCCCCACATGAAGTTTTGACGCATAGAAGAGACAAGAAGAGTAGAAGAGAAATGGCCAAATTGGAGTTTATGGGGTTGGTTATACTGGTGTACTTGCTAATACCTAGTGGAGGCTTACTAACATTAAATGCTACCCCGGAAGAACCAATTTTAGACTTAGTGGAGACAACACAGACCCAAGATGCATCACTAGCAGGAACTCATGGAAGAGCTAAGAGACAAACTCTGTTAGAACCAATACAAACTAATGATATAAATGTGCTAGATGACAATAATCTACAACCAATAGATGAGAAGGGCAACACATGGTATAAAATGATGGCCTACATGGTAAAGCATACATATCCAAATCAATGAGGAATGACAGCTGTGGTTACACCTCCTTGTAATAGTGTGTAATGTGTTTAAGTCCTGTTGGAAGACCACTGCGGAAAGATGAAATGAGGGGTGTTTCTTGTGAGTATGAACAGCAAATTGGGAGACAGTATTTCCAGAGATCATTTGATATTGGGTGTGATAGTAAGTATGGTAAAACTATTCCAATCCACAGTGAAACAGACCTTAGGATTAAACCAGAGCCAGTTGGTTAGCTGCGGGTGTTAGAAAAACAGCCTTATTGTTTTTGTTATCAGGATGGGAATCCCCCATATGCATCTGGACAAGATAAAACTGACACAGTGCTCATGGGGGTGGCTGAATGTGAGGAATATGGAAGGAGATATCCTGACACCTATAAATTCCATGGAGTGGATAATGATAATACAGGATAGGTTCATACTCTAGGATACTCAGTCAGAGGTGCTATGGTAAATCTTGACCCGTTTTGGTCAGGAAGTTGTTAGTATGTTCATTTGACAGTGCCAGTGAATTTAATTCAAATGACAAGTCAGTGGGAAAACACTGAAGCAAGTGAGTTAAATAGTACACATGTTAGAAAGCTCAGATCTCTTTCTACAGAGTTTACAGATATAACAACTTTTAGTTAGCAAGCAATTTTTGGTCAACAAATCTCCTGGTATCAAATGCTGATGAGTTTTTTCTTTCCACAAATTGGAGCAGCTGCTATATCTTTGCATGCTGATAGATTATCTTATACTGTGTGGGGTTTTGCAAATGAAACTATGAAAGGGTTTTCACTCATTAAGGATACTTTAAAGCTTCATAGATTGACCTTCAGCAGCTGTGGCTCAGGAGCGGTTCGATTCCTGGCTCCTCCAGTCCGCATGTCGAAGTGTCCTTGGGCAAGATACCTAACCCCAAATTTGCTTCTGATGGCTGTGCCATCAGTGTGTGAATGTGAGTGAATAATTTGATTCCCTCTGATGGGCAGGTTGGGACCTTACATGGTAGCCCCTGCCATCAGCATATGAATATGTGTGTGAATGGGTGAATGTGACTTGTACAGTACAGTCCATTTACCATTTACTATTTACCTTGTTGAAACATCAGCAAGCTTTGGACTTTTTATTAGCTAAGACTAGGGGTTTGTATGCAACTTTACATTTGACTGGTGGCTCTTGTATGACTTTAATTCCAGATGTTATGGATACATTGACAGATGTTACCTCTGTTTTAAGCCATTTTCAGTCTGCTCTATTCTAGGCCCAGTTTTGCTGATCCTTATCGCAGTTGGTTGGCCAATACCTTTGGATCATGGGGAGCAGGTATATTACAATTAGTTTTGCCAGTTGTTGGCACAATATTATTATTTTTCCTGACAACTATGTGTACTGAATTGAATTGTATTAAAGCTATGATCCACAGATTTATTACTACTTTATTGACTGCTGTAGCAATACAGTCTGATGTGAAAGTCCCTTTGTTTAATACACTATTGGATGCCCATTCATATCTAATGGTTGATGGTAATTGTGAGGACATTAATGGTGAAAACTATCTCCAACAACTACAATTCAACTTGGATGATTTCAAGGATGTCTAAGCATGCCACGCCTGTCCTTTAGATGAGTTATAATAATGCTTATCAAGGGTGAAGAGGACTAAGGGAAGAGGACGTGAGAAGAATTCTACTACCATTGTTATTGTATTATCACTTGTATTATTGTGTGCATCTATTTCCTTATTCCTTAAAAAAATTAGGGTTATATTCTAAAGTGATGACAAGTGTGGAATTGATTAATCACTATTTTTGTTTGCTTAAATATATGTTAGCACAAAAACAGCTTTTTGCAATGTTGTTTTGATTTTAAGGACAACGTGTTGAGCTTGAGATTTTTAGAGTCTTGATATATACAAAGGATTATCAAATAATAAGAGGAGGAAATGTAAGAAAGATTTAAATAGTGGTTATCATTTGATGTATTTCTTGTCTATATTATATATTCTACAAATGTTCTCAAACTGATTGAAACTGTTCTAATACTGACCATTTCAGTGTTAGTCATTCAATACCTGCTCTACATCATCAACATGCAGCGTCTATTTTAAACTCAGCTCCTTGCTGTGTAAAATGAGACAGTTGACTGTATACAAGTTATTTAGCCTCTGTAACAGTTAGTTTATGATGTACTTTTGTCTGAGCCAGTGGTAAGACAAATCATGGTTATGTAGATTTCTATGTCTTTAATGTGTTTATCAGACAAGCCTTTAGAGGACAGTATTGTTTGTTCTTCAGTTCAATGTGATGTGATTCAATGTCACTTTGTAATCTGATGCCAATTTGGTCCACACTAGGGATGTGCAGAGAGCACAGCATTTTTATTTGTATATATATTTGTTGAGGCAGCAAAATGATTTGTATTTGTATTCAAATAAAAGTGGAAATAGGCGTAAAAATCCAGTTTTTGATTTTATTACGCTTTTAATTTTAGGATATTAAAGTGTTAAAATAAGTGTTTATGAATAAACACTTTTTACCTTTTCAGCTTTTTCTCTGGTGAACAACTCCAGGAGTGATGTCCAAATTAGGAAATGTGTGTCATGTAGCAGGTGGATGTGACTCCCCTAGTTGAGACCTGCTGATAGACGTAACAGTGGAGCAGAGGAGAGAGAATGGGGAAAGCGATGTAACCAACCTGTGCACTGGTATTTGACATGTTTTTTTTTCTTCCCAAAAAGAAATCATTTTTAAAATATTTGTAATGTTCGTAAGACCCACTATTTGTGCTACGTATTTGGATTCGGGCCCACCCCTAGTCCACATCTGTGTGCTGTTATTCTGGCACACATGGTTGTCTTTACCCCTAGACTAGTTGAACTCCTGACCCTTGTTTCTATCTGAGGTTTGGTTACTAACCTTTAGGGTTAGCTATGGATATTTTTGATTCTGTACAGGGGTGCTTAAGAACTGGCGGAGTGCCAAATCGCCAGAGAGAGAAAAAGTAATTCTAGGTGGTATGCGCTCTCTCTCAGAGGGTTAGGGTTGCTCTCTTTGTGTGTTTATTGAGTGATCAACCAATTCTCCACTACAACTGTGAGTTGAAACATGTAGGCTCTAAGCCAATTTTTTAAAGGCTTTTTAATTTTTGCAAAGAAGCGTATTGGTATTTTTTATGCGACTTATTGATCACAAAGCAAAGTACAAGTCTAACATCTCTCTCTTTTTTTAGGTCCAATTCAAATTTGGTCAGCGGAATCTCAAGACCTTCACAATGCCAAATTGGGAAGCTTTTGGGTTTTCATGGAACGCCATTGCCTTGGCAATGCGGAAAATTTGCATGTCTCGCCATGAAAGAGGAAGCTGTTGTAACTTGACTTTACATTGTCCAATCTGCCCCAAGTTTAACATGCTGGATAAGAGTCCAGGCCTGAAGACATCTACATGCCCATATTGAGTCATAGTCATAGCGCTGCCTACTGACAACAGGAAGTCAGCCTTATGTGACAAACATCATCTGATTTACATGAAATTCACATGGTGCGATCTTCACATGATATAAAGCAACATTACATATAATTTGTGGGTGTTCGCTAGCGCTGTATAGTGGACACAGGAAGTGATATTTAACTCCTTCGTGCAACATACGATATTCATGAAAATGTCAAATTTTGTGATTTTTTTTCTCAATTCTCTCAAAATCCTATTTTCAACATCTTGTCAGAAACCCCTGGGCCAATCGTCCCAAAATTTAGTCTAGTCTTAGTCATCTACAGACTTCATTAATCTTTAGTTGTTAAAGAAATTTCAATACGTCAATCCCTTTCAATTATATAAGCCAATCAATTTTTTATCAAAATAGAGACAAATGTAGTCATATGAAACACGTCTTCACTGAAGGTCATAAGCTACATCAAATGTTTCTGAAAGTAGATGTATATATCTCAAGAGCATCAGCATATAGTGATGACCACAATGAATTCACTAACAAAGACCACGCCAACAGTGATGTGAGTTTGGGATGATTTATTGTATGGATTGGGTGTTAACCAGGATGGTATGAGTGTGATGGATTAATGGTTCGGGGGAAAGGATGAGAATGGAGGGAAGGAGGGATGAGGGTTGTAGGGTGGGGGATGGAGGAATGAGGGAAGTGGGGTGAGGGATGAGGGGATGAGGGATGGAGGGTGGGCGGTGTTGGGATGAGGGATGTAGGGATGAGGGGTGAGGGTGAAAAGAATGAGAATATGGGAATGGGAATGGGGGTAGGGGATGGGTAAACGTGGTATGGGGCGATGTTCGATGCTGGTGGGAGATGGGAGGGAACCAAGGGGAGTGGAGACTCAGAGTGGGGGAGCCGTCTCTTCGAGCCGTCTGCTTGGATGGGGCCCCCCCGGTTCCTGTAATCAAGCGAAGGAGAGGAAAGGTTAAAAAGGGGTTTTGGGAGGGAGGGATGTGAAAACTGAGACGAAGGAGAGGGAGGCGGATGAGGTGTGCTTTAAGAACTCGTAGTATGGAAATGGAAAAGGTATGAGGCGTGGTCTATGTTCCCAAACTTAGGTATAAAACTTCATTTCACTAACAAAGACCAAGCCAACAGTGATGTGAGTTTGGAATGATTTATTGTATGGATTGAGTGTTAACCAGGATGGTATGAGTGTGATGGATTAATGGCTCGGGGGAAAGGATGAGGGATGGAGGGAAGGAAGGATGAGGGATGGAGGGATGGAGGAAAGGAGGGATGAGGGTTGTAGGGTGGGGGATGGAGGGATGAGGGAAGTGGGGTGAGGGATGAGGGGATGAGGGATGGAGGGTGCGGGGTGAAGGGATGAGGTATGTAGGGTAAGGGATGGAGGGATGGAGGATGAGGGGTGAAGGATGAGAGTGGGAATAGGGGTAGGGGATGGGTAAACGTGGTATGGGGCGATATTCGATGCTGGTGGGAGATGGGAGGGAACCAAGGGGAGTGGAGACTCAGAGTGGGGTAGCCGTCTCTACGAGCCATCTGCTTGGATGGGGCCCCCCAAAAGGTCTTCTGGAGGAAAGAAGCGTGTGGGCGTGTCTGATGTCGTTCATGTCATGGTGAATGTAGGAGATGTATGCGGGAGAGGACCAGCGGCCGAGGATCTTAATAGTGTGGTCGGGGATTCCTTGGCGGGAAGCAGTGGAGGCGGCTCCGATACGAAATGAGTATCCAGAGTATGTATCTGGCGGTATTCCTGATTGGGAAAGTACTTGACGCATGTGGTGGTGGAACCAGAATCGTGTGGCTGCGTTGTCCATCCAACAGAGGGTCTTGGGGGGGAAACTTGGCTAGCTTGTCTTAATTTATGTAGTCAAGTATGGGTTCGTAGGGACTCAAGTATGAGTCTAATCAGAATAAGTAGATGGGTTGTGGAGGACCGGATTGATTGGTCTTGCTTTGTTTGAGGCGGTAGATAAGAGTGTGGGCTGAAATAACGGAAATGTCGGACATTGTAGCGTGTTGGGACGGATCGTGGTTTGGGGAAGAAGTAGTGAACTCGGAGCAGCGCAGGAAGCCGAAGAACACCAGTAGGAACATGGATTTGAGGACTTTATCAACGCGAGGGGATAGATAACTGGTTCTGATGCAGAGGGCAAGGAGGTCCGAAGTGAGGGGTGAACGTTTTAGCGAGGGACGTGGTTCGGTCTTACGGAGACCTTTGATCAACATACTGATATGTGAGTGAGACAAGGCTGGACACGGTGCTCCTGAGGACATTTTTATGAAGAAGTTGATCCCGCTGGTGTAGACCTGTATGGTGGTAGACTTAATCTTGAGGATTGAATGGGCGAACGTGATAAAGCTGGAGAGGGTGAGGATGTCAAGTGATGGGAATGGCTGTGGGAGGCATGGAAAGCTTTGAAGCAGTAGTTCCATCCGGTCAAGTATGACGATAGAGTTCAGACCCACTTCTGACCGGAGTCGGAAGTGGGTCGGCGGCTGGTGCCAATTGTCTGAATTTCTGGAACAAGAAACGAGACAGGGAGTCAGCGACCGCGTTTTTGTAGCTTGGGATGTGGTATGCACGGATAGTAAATTGTTGCTGAGCTGATACTAGGGTCAGCCTTCGCACGAACTGCATGATGTCTAAGCAGTGCGACCGACCTCTATTAATGATGTCTACAACGGCGCTGTTGTCGGAGTAGATTGCTATGTTCTTCTTGGACCATTCGTGCCCCCAAAGAAGGACAGCTACGATAACCGGGTACATTTCATAGATGGTGGAGGAGGGAGTGAGGGAAGGGAATTCGGGTGGTCATTCGGCTGAGAGCCACCTGCCGCCGTAGTATCCACCGAAGACGATGGAAGGGGCCGCGTCAGTGAACAGCTTGATGTCTTCTGGCTTGGAGATGAAGTCATCATAAAAGAAGGAAATACCATTCCATGAAGAGAGGAACCGGTGCCACAGTTTGAGTTCCGTTTTGCATGCGTCGTCCAAAGCGATGTGGTCGTGGAGGGATGGAACGGATGCAGCTATGGAAAGAAGATGGGACAGGAAGGATCGGCCTTGGGGGATGATACGGACTGCATAGTTGAGGTGGCCTAGTAATGAAAGCAGTTGACGTTTTGTGCATCTGTCAGCCAAGATGAAATTAGAGATGAGCAGCGAGATCCGGTGGATTTTCTCAGTGGGCAAGGATGCTTGGAGTGAGACCAAGTCCAGGGTAGTGCCCAGAAATTCCAAGGATGTGCTGGGACCTTCCGTTTTCTCCAGGGAGAGTGGGACTCCGAGTTCAAGGAATGCTGAAGACAAGGTGTTGAGACCGTATGCCAGGGGTGAAGAAGGTGATGTGATGGTGAGAAAGTCGTCAAGGAGATGGATGACGTACGGGAGTTTGTGGTTGTTTATCAGTATCCAGCAAAGTGCTTCAGATAAAGAGTCGAATATTTTCGGGCTACTCTTACTCTTACATTGAATTAGAAATGGGTTATCCTTGATGTTTTGTGAGCTTTAAGGTAATACTGTATGATGCATAAAATTGTATTAAAATATTTACACCTTTTCCCAATGAAGTAACCAATAATTAATATGTAGTCCAAGATTATGATTGAATTTGCATTTGTAATTTTTCCAAATACATGATGCCTAAATAAAAAGAACGGTTGAATTTATTTGAGGGGTCACAAAGTTGAGTGACGCATAAGAAACAAATGGTTAATTCACTCATTGATTTCACAAGTATTCCACCATTAACTATTAACCATTGTTATCAGTCTTAAAAAAGGACTAGTGCACCACTTTATCTGAAGGGCCATAAACATGATGAAGTCATGAAGAAGTTTTGCTCAGTTAATCATGATTACAACATTTGGAATTCAACAGAATTCACATGCACTACTGTTACTGGTCAGTTTTTTAGTCTGTCCCTTGAACTGTAGACCTGACTGTGAAGAGGACATGAACATGATTATTAACTCATGAATCATGATGACTGAAATACCTTAGTTGTTGCATTCATGTATTGTTCTTGCATTTAGGGATGCATGAGATACTGTTAATTCATATATGTTCCTGATAATTCATGGGGTATTACATGAGTTAATTAATGCTTTTTGATAATCCATATACCCTTTGCCGTAAAATGTTACTGATTGAACATGTAGGAACATGTGTTCCTGTTCTCTTTTTGGAAACAGGAGTCTTTATTTAACACATTGAACTTTGAACCATGGATGTCTGAAACAGCGGATGAGATATCCAATCCTAGAGGCCCATTCACTGCTGTGAAGGCTGCTAACCCAGTGACTATAACATATGCATCTTAGTTGTTCTCTGGCTCCATCTGACCAACATGAGCAAGTCCTCACACCTTAATGACAAAATAGCTTGTTAGTCAGTGCCTGGAAAAATTGCCCATATGAGTTTTTCCTGATCTTTCACCTCTAGGGTTGGTTTAGTTTACGCAAGTAAATCTATGTGGTTAAGGTTAGGGGAAGATGACAGTCATAGAAATCGCCACTGACTGTTGTTCTTTTGTTGGAGACAGGATGAGAACAGTGATATTCGTACACTTTGGGCCAGATCCACAAAAGGATTGCAAGGCTTTTGCAGCTGCTGAACCTCTGCAAATGAGACAAAAAGGGTGAAATGTACCACAAACTGCGCTGCCAGGCAAATAGTGTCATGGTGCACCTGTTCCATTTGCATGTATGTAAATTAGGTAATATTCATACATTCGGCGCAAAATTGGCCCCTTTCTATGCAAATAAGCCTTGTTGCAAAAACAGTCTAATTCACAAAGACCAGAGCTAATTGCCACATGCAATTAGGGTGGAGTTATTAGCATCTTCAGATAGTTGGTGTTACCTGCATGCACACTCACTCCTCACTCTCTCTCTCTCTCTCTCTCTCTCTCGCTTCAAATTTTCAAGCTTGTGAAGCTTGAATGATATTGAATTGATACTGTATGATATCAAAGGCGAAATCTTTAGTCACTTTAGTTACTCCTTTGCTCCTGACAGGCAACAGTCATTCCTCCAACCACAAGAAGTCACTTGTCAGGAAATGACCAGTGCTGTAGTTTTCTGGTGAGGACAGTTTCTCCATTATAATATAGTATCTTGACACAGCTTTTGTTGGCTTTTAAATGTATTGTAATGTTTCAAATAGAAACAATCCAAAGGGTTGTTTCTGAATATATGTGATGCTCGGGTAACTGTATGCACTGTTTTACAGCCATTTGGCATCATGACCTGGGGCCATAATGCATAAATTACAGTGTAGGTTCACGACTAAAGCTATGTGGACGCACAAAGCATAAACATTCTTTTCATCAGAGTAATGCAGCCATGTGGATTGTTCTGTTTTATAAATCTAAAAACTTTTAAAGATCTTCACACTAAAAAATAAACTGAAAAGGAAACACTGGGAAATAAGATGATGATTTAAATGTAGAATTGATCACAAAAAGTATTTAAATGAAAGTCATGAAAATTAAGTTTGTAAATGTAGCTTTAATGGACATTTTACAGATTTCCATTCCAAAATCACACAATCAGTAAAACTGGTTAAGCAATGCCAAATAAGCAATGTTTTTATTGTAATGTTAATAATAATACTAATAATAGTAATAATTTTATATATTATTACATTCTATTTCTCACCTTATTTTTCCATCTCCTCCTTATCATGTTACCTTTGGAATGCTCAAGAAAACCATAAAAACAACAACAATAAAAATAAAAACATGTTCACCTGGTCTGAAGTATGCCTGAGGTGCATACATTCTTACATATGGTATGGAAATGGAAATGGCATATGCATGTTTTTTCATTCATTTATACATCTGGTTCTTTGAGTTCAGGCTTTGGTGACAAATGGGCATGCTTGGAACACACTAACAGAAAGGGAAAAAGAGTTCAACTCATGACAAAAAAATGAAAAACTTTCTCATTCAATCAACTTGTAACCAAGACTCTTTAAGCAGCATTGTTCTCATTAAACAATGACACCAATCATAAGGATACTTCTATATCAATCATATACTGCCATATCCCATGAGCCTGATCCGAAATAGTCTCTGGAAGGTGGGAGTGGGCTTATAAGAAGCCATTTCAAACATTTCATCCCATTTATCCTCCAGGCCATTACAAAAGATGCTTGACTCTAAAGTCTGGTAGGTAGTCAGGCAACTATCCATAGGTATTACAGTTTAAGGCTACACTGCGATGCTTTTTAATACATACAGCATGACATAGCAGTTGGAGGAGAATCTCCATCACACTATGTATTAGTGTCGTGTTTTATTTGCATGTGTATAAAGATTCTACTTCTAAACTTCTCCAAACAAATTTTCAAATCTGAAGTCTTGCTATTTTACAATTAACTCAGTATTAATTAATAATAACTATTAAGAATTTGAAACTATTAAGAATTGGTATTAAGAAATATGTCAATGAGACCATAAACGAACCCCTCCTGATGTATAAATTAGCGGGTTGTGACTGTATCATTGCGTTCTAGTTCAACAAATATCAACCAATTACTGATATTGTGGCTTGAGCATTATTTTGCAGTCAGTCCATCCAATTAATATGCTTTCTCTATTTTGTGGTTTAGGCTAACAAATTACTACCAACCTATCATCAATACTGTCTTATCTGAGCTTTTCTCCTGCCTGGCTGCTGGTCTGATTTCCTATTTTCTTGCTGCCATTGGGCCGCAGACATGTGAATGGGGTCAAATGGAACCCAGCTGGACAAGTTAATCACACTATATCTATGGGTTATCCCACAGGTTGCAGTGAAAATGCTCACACTTATCAATTCTGTCAGTTGGGGTCACCTTTCAAATCCTGATTATATGCTGCCAAATTTATTGCGCCCCTCTGTACCTATGCAATTCCATGCACTCAGCATTCTGCTTTCATTGATTGGCGGCTGCATGTGACAGTTCTGAAAGTAATGTGGACACCACCACTGATCAATAAAAAAATGTATGTGCCTAGAACCTAGGAGGCATTCCGTAATGAAATCAATAGCTGTGCTTGGCTTCTGGCATTAAGCTCATTGGCCAGGCTGTTATTTAGTCATTGTTGCCCTATACCAACAGCATAACCTGGCTACCATAAGAAATCAATGGCAGCGTATCACAGCCAGCATCCCAATTACTGGCAGGGCTGGCAAGGAATCAATGCAGCTTTTAGCTATTACCACTCCTTGTGGGAAATCACAGGACATTATTTTTCTTGGGGAATCTGCTGCACAAAGGATGACGCCTGGCTGCTGATATTTAAGATCCATTGGAGGCGTTCAGTTTCCATTTCATTTGGGCGGGGCACAGAATGGAACCTTACAGCAGAATAAAACAGGGAGAAAAACTAAAATTTTAATGTCAGCTATTGACATATGTAATCATAATGTATTGATCACTGGCAGTTCCTGACAAGAAAAAATACAAATAGTAAACTGACTGCAGAGAAATGAAATGTTACTGCCAAAAATCTTTATTTCTCTTCAACTGACCGCCACTGCTGGGTTCGTCAACACAAATGCATGCTTTGCAGACAAACATTGTTCAAACTCTGAGAACCACGTTAAATTCTTGTTCATATCACAAAGTCTGCTAGACATCAAATATGTCTAGCAGAAATTTAGGAAAATGTGTATGAAATGATGCAATAAACTTAATTGGAGTAATTTATTCAAATAATTATAATAATAATAACAATCTAAAACAAATTAGGGTTTAACAGAATTGTATGTAAGGTGTAAATTGTATCAAGCAAGAAATAATCTGTATTTTCTGTTTTAATTTATTTTTATTTATGGATTAACCAAACACTCAAGACTCCAAGGGATAACAAACTTAAAATAAACATACATACAAACAAATATTATATATATATATATATATATATATATATATATATATATATATATATATATACAGTACAGGCCAAAAGTTTGGACACACCTTCTCATTCAATGCATTTTCTTTATTTTCATGACTATTTACATTGTAGATTCTCACTGAAGGCATCAAAACTATGAATGAACACATGTGGAGTTATGTACTTAACAAAAAAAGGAGAAATAACTGAAAACATGTTTTATATTCTAGTTTCTTCAAAATAGCCACCCTTTGCTCTGATTACTGCTTTGCACACTCTTGGCATTCTCTCGATGAGCTTCAAGAGGTAGTCACCTGAAATGGTTTTCACTTCATAGGTGTGCCTTATCAGGGTTAATTAGTGGAATTTCTTGCTTTATCAATGGGGTTGGGACCATCAGTTGTGTTGTGCAGAAGTCAGGTTACTACACAGCTGACAGCCCTATTGGACAACTGTTAAAATTCATATTATGGCAAGAACCAATCAGCTAACTAAAGAAAAACGAGTGGCCATCATTACTTTAAGAAATGAAGGTCAGTCAGTCCGGAAAATTGCAAAAACTTTAAATGTGTCCCCAAGTGGAGTCGCAAAAACCATCAAGCGCTACAACGAAACTGGCACACATGAGGACCGACCCAGGAAAGGAAGACCAAGAGTCACCTCTGCTTCTGAGGACAAGTTCATCCAAGTCACCAGCCTCAGAAATCGCAAGTTAACAGCAGCTCAGATCAGAGACCAGATGAATGCCACACAGAGTTCTAGCAGCAGATCCATCTCTAGAACAACTGTTAAGAGGAGACTGCGCGAATCAGGCCTTCATGGTCAAATAGCTGCTAGGAAACCACTGCTAAGGAGAGGCAACAAGCAGAAGAGATTTGTTTAGGCCAAGAAACACAAGGAATGGACATTAGACCAGTGGAAATCTGTGCTTTGGTCTGATGAGTCCAAATTTGAGATCTTTGGTTCCCACCGCCGTGTCTTTGTGAGATGCAGAAAAGGTGAACGGATGGATTCCACATGCCTGGTTCCCACTGTGAAGCATGGAGGAGGAGGTGTGATGGTGTGGGGGTGTTTTGCTGGTGGCACTGTTGGGGATTTATTCAAAATTGAAGGCACACTGAACCAGCATGGCTACCACAGCATCCTGCAGTGACATGCCATCCCATCCGGTTTGCGTTTAGTTGGACGATTATTTATTTTTCAACAGGACAATGACTCCAAACACACCTCCAGGCTGTGTAAGGGCTATTTGACCAAGAAGGAGAGTGATGGAGTGCTGCGGCAGATGACCTGGCCTCCACAGTCACCGGACCTGAACCCAATCGAGATGGTTTGGGGTGAGCTGGACCGCAGAGTGAAGGCAAAGGGGCCAACAAGTGCTAAACACCTCTGGGAACTCCTTCAAGACTGTTGGAAAACCATTTCAGGTGACTACCTCTTGAAGCTCATCAAGAGAATGCCAAGAGTGTGCAAAGCAGTAATCAGAGCAAAGGGTGGCTATTTTGAAGAAACTAGAATATAAAACATGTTTTCAGTTATTTCACCTTTTTTTGTTAAGTACATAACTCCACATGTGTTAATTCATAGTTTTGATGCCTTCAGCGAGAATCTACAATGTAAATAGTCATGAAAATAAAGAAAACACATTGAATGAGAAGGTGTGTCCAAACTTTTGGCCTGTACTGTATATATATATATATATATATATATATATATGTGTGTGTGTGTGTGTTATGTATATATGTATATATGTATGTGTATATAATAGTATTACAATATTAATTAACATCAAAATAATGCTTTGCACTAGTAACCCCTCACTGTGCAGCAAAGTTGATCCCAAACACTGGCCTTGATCGTGTCTGGACGAAGTTTTCGAGGTAAAGACTTCATTTATATAGTGTTGTTTTGAACAAGGTTTCAAAGTGCCCCACAAGTGAAAGCAATAAACACTACACACAACAAGTGTAGGGGAGAGTCTGAGCCTACATGAATTAAAATCTACACTCAGTATGTTTTTTGAGACAAGAAGAGGACCAGAGTGAGATGATTTCTCATTAGTCTGCTCTTAGGATAGCTGTGTTATAGAGTTTTTCAGTGCAGATGTACAGTACTGTTGTTATCATTATACAATAAAATCAGAATATACATCCCCAACCTTGACACCAAAAAACTGAGCCAAAACCTTACTTTGGGGTGGCATCTTTGTTGTTATTTGAGAAACCATAGCAATTCCTGGTACTGTTATAAAATTATGTAATTTGGTGATATTGACAATATTCAATTTATAGAATGACAGCTTTCTGTTTGTCCCAACACAACAATTGCAGTTTGACCTTGAAGTAAAGAAGTAAAGATAAGATTCCCAAAATATATCAAACATTCCTGTTTGGTATATTTTGTTTTATAGTTGAATTATTTTGAAATATATCTGGTAAGAAATGATGAATGCTTCACAGGAAGGAAGTAAAGGGCAGCTTGTTCAGTGTTACAAAGTTCTTCCATAATAATCACAATGACTGCACCATACATACTGCAGCCATCAGTTAACAGAGCAGGGGGAAAATGAGAGGAGTTGAGAAAACTAACATCATCTGTGAGTATGTCACCTGTCATTAGCATCATGTTTTCACGTGTATCAGCATATTGGACCAAATAGACACATTATCAACATTCTGTTTCAACATAACAACATAACAGGCTGTGACTCCCCTCCCAGCCTGGTGTATACCCTCCCAACAAAGTGACTGTACTGGGCTTACTGGGATGTGACGGAGAGGGGCTGGTGAACGGGGAGAAATAATGAGATTGGTATCTTTATCAGGTGTTATGCACATACTTTTCGAAGCACCTCATGCTGGCAAGACATTGCTCTTTGTTCAGGCTCAGACTGAGTGTTTCAAGCACCTGGCATCCAGAACACGCAAACATGACATATGTTTGATTAAAGGGAATTGACAGGAGTTTGAGACAAAAGTGATTTTGACTTTATGCAGATGAAGTCTAGCTACAGTCTGGAGACAGTGTGTTCACTGAGGTTTGATGGAAAGATTAAGAACAGAGAAGAGAGAAGCTGGCTGCATTGAAAGCAGCAGTGGAATCCACCGGGGAAAAAATGAAGGGGCACTTTTGTTCAAGAGTAGAAATACATTTCCTGATATCTCTCCCAACCTTTGCTGGCCTGTGAGTATGTAGGTATCAAATTGTCATGACCTCAACACTAAGATAAAACTTAGCAATACATTTTGTGTTATATTTTTGGCTGGACCGCAACAGCAGGGCCAGCCCTATGCCTGCGGTTGTCCGTGAGTGAGTGAGTGATGAAGTTACATCATTGGTCAGCCAGCCGAGTGTGATGTACAATGTAGACAGAATTGTATCTCAGGGTAGTGTATGTGCAATATTCTCAAAAATGATGAAAAAGAGATGGCCTCACAGTCTAACTGGTCTAGTTGGTAATGCTGTGTTTACATTATATGTGATGGATGGTAGAGAATGGGAAATACCCATGTTTATGGCGTTCATGTCATCTGACAACTCAAGATGGTTTTAGTCAAGTCAAGTCAAGTCAAATTTATTTATAAAGCTCATTTAAAAACAACCCACATTGACCAAAGTGCTGTATAAACCATAGCGTAAGAGAGACGTAAATAACAAGACACACAGTTTGCAGGCACAAATAGATAACACATGAGCGTAGGCCAAAAATCTGCCACATCAGGAGGATTCAAACTAGTGAATAAAAGTAAGTTTTGAACCTGGACTTAAAAGAGTAGATGGAGGGGGAAGATCTTATAGGGAGGGGAATGCTGTTCCTCAGTCTAGGGGCTGCAACCGCAAAGGTGTGGTCACCCCTGATCTGTATGTCTGCATTTGTCTGCTATGTATGGCTGCAAGTAATTGACTGTACAACATTTGGTTGTATTGGAACTCTCTCTCTTTCAGAGTCATAATCAGGACTTGGATATTGATATGAACAGTATTTACAAGTCAGAAACCGTTAATTACCGTAACACTAATATGATATGAATGCAGTACAAGGCACATACCATCCTAATGCAACATTCCCAGTTTGATGATCATCCCTTCACTTGCTCCCTCCTTTGTACTGTATCATTTGGGTAACCGTGTCTCCTTGAATACTATTAAATTGTTTTCCCAATTAAGTTGTGCTGACAAACATAATAGCTTCCTATTCCTATGTTCATAGACAATGTCTTTTTGAATGAATTAAGTGCTACATGTATGTACGTCACTGAAGTCGTGGGAAGGAGGTCATGGTGAATGGTGGTCGTACAAAGCGCATAACTTTGACACCAGAAACGCTAGGGTTCACATCCTGAGTCTGTGTTTGTGTTTAGGTATAGGCAGTTAGGATAAAAATGTTCTGTCTGCCAATAGGATTCTTTTTTTGCGATTTTGTTCTCTTTTGAGTATCCTCTTTCTGCTAAGCTTGGCTAAACACATACCAGCTGTACTGGAAAGCACAGAGAAAAAAAAGTTCCTTTTGAGTTCATTCATACTGTAGTAACCCCTGACCAGAGGTGGAACAAAGTCAACTCCAAGTCCTAAACTATATATTGCTATGCACCCTTCACTAAATAACATTTGAATAAAATTTTATTTAAACAGAGCTGAATGCTTTTTAAAATTTGTATTTGTTACTTTCACACAGTCCCAATCATTTGTAATTTCTAAGCTGAATGTTTTGCATGTTGCTGTTTTTTCGAGTCTTTGATAAACTGAGGTATAATCTGTCTGCTTCTCTGATACAACAAACACACCTGCTCATGCAACGTGATTAGCTGCTGTTGAATTGATTCAAACTAGGGCTGTCACGATATCAGATTTTCACAACACCATTATTGTGGCCAAAAGAATTCACAATAACGATAAGATATATTATCATGATATCTATAGAAAATTTGAATAATGCTATCAGTTAAATCATCTTTAACTTTGTTTATTGTGTGTTCTTTTCTGGAAAATGAATTAGACTCAAAATACGAGTGTAGGGAGGTGGAGAGAGAGTCAGTAACCATAACTGTACAAAGTTTGAAAGAAGTTTGAACACACTGAAGTATAAGGTTTTTATTTCTGCCTGAATATTTTTTTGCAAACAGATGCCTGCAGATGACCTATAGCTATGACTTATTAGCTGTAAAACACAATGGACCACGGCACAGAGCCTTACCTAGTCCAAGTTCAAATTTAATAACAATACCATAGAAAATGAATATTTTACACATTTTTCTAAGGGTATGTCGAGGCGTCTTCCAAAAAAAAGGCCATTTAGAGACACCAAATAACCCCTGCTTCAGAGTAACAGAGTAGCAAGCATAAACACATTATAGTGCTTTGTTCCCCTGTCAAAATTAAACTTTGTGCATATAAAAGAGTCAAAACAAGTGCTATGGTGGAAAAGCAGTTCATATAAAAAGTAAATCACAGCAAATTATTTATATATACATAATTTCCATGTTGTGGCTTTATAAAAAGCAATAAAGCAGCATATTGTCATTTTCTGAATTTTATTGGCTATGTGAAGCACCAGTCATTGGCAGAAACTGTTCCTATTGGCTCGGTCTTTACACAAAAGAAGAGGGGCAGGCCCCCTCGTTTCAATGCAGACTCTTGTTGGCTATTGTAGGCTGTGGACAGGAGATGAAAGCTGCTGATAGGTCAAGTGAGGTGTCAATCGAAAGGTCAGAGTGCACCTCCAATTTTGATACCAAGATGTGGCTAATGTTTACATGGTAACGCGAATTATGATGGAGAATACATTGGAAGATTAGGACAACTGCCGGCTAATTTGAAATGATGCAACAGCCGTTTGTGGATATTTATTGATTTAATAATGTGTTTTGGACTAAATATTCTACTTGGATTGGACCTTTGCCAATATAACAAGACTGCTTTTGTTGGATTTGTATCAGTCAGTGGAGTAATGAGGCTTCATAGGTGAGTAGTGTGAATTTTGTAATTGCTTGTTTGTTTGTTTGTTGGTGGTCTGATAGAGGTGTTCATTGTACCTGCTGTTGTGATTGTATCTTGAAATGGTTTGCATCAATCAAATCACAACAAACGTTATCTCAGGGCACTTTACACATAGAGCAGGTCGAGACCATACTTATTTATTTACAGAGACCCAACAATTCCCCCCATGAGCAAGCACTTGGCGACAGCGGCAAGGAAAAACTCCCCTTTAACAGGAAGAAACCTCAAGCAGAATCAGGCTCTAGGTGGGCGGCCATCTGCCTTGACCGGTTGGGTTTACAGAGAAAGAAGGGGGGAGGGGGTTGGGGTGGAGAGAGACACAGAGAAGCATAATAACAACAACAACAATAACCATAACAACAATAATAGAAAGTAGAGCTATGACTTTATAATAGTAATAGCAATAATAGCAGTAGCAGAAATGGAAGCAGGACATCCACAGGACCACGGCCATGGCCCACCGTTCAGGCACTGGATCTTCCTGTGAGACGAGAAAGCACAGAGACTCCGGGGAAGAAGTCAAGTTAGTAACATGCATTAATGGTACATGAAAGCATACAAATGGAGAGGAAGAGGAGGAGAGAGGAGCTCAGTGCATCATGGGAAGTCCCCCGGCAGTCTAGTCCTATAGCAGCATAACTAGGGGCTGGTCCAAGGCGAGCCTGGCCGGCCCTAACTATAAGCTTTTTCAAAAAGGAAAGTTTTAAGCCTACTCTTAAACGTAGAGAGGGTGTCTGCCCCCCGGACTGAATCTGGGAGATGGTTCCACAGGAGAGGAGCCTGATAGCTGAAGGCTCTACCTCCCATTCTACTTTTAGATATTCTAGGAACCACAAGTAAGCCTGCATTTTGCTAGCGCAGTGTTCTAGTGGGGTAATAAGGTACTATGAGCTCTTTAAGATATAGTGGCGCCTGACCATTAAGAGCTTTATAAGTAAGGAGAAGTATTTTAAGTATTTAAGTATTTCTATTCTGGATTTTACCGGAAGCCAATGTAGCGAAGCTAAAATAGGAGAAATATGATCTCTTTTCCTAGTTTTTGTTAGTACACGTGCAGCTGCATTCTGGACCAGCTGGAGAGTCTTTAGGGTGTTAGGGCAACCTGACAATAAAGAATTACAATAATCCAACCTAGAAGTAACAAATGCATGGACTAGTTTTTCTGCATCTTTTTGAGGCAGGATGTGCCAGATTTCTGCTATATTACGTAGGTGAAAAAAAGCAGTCCTTGAAATTTGTTTTATATGATGGCTGAAGGACATATCCTGATCAAAGATAACTCCCAGATTCCTTATGGTGGAGCTGGACACCAAGGTAATGCCATCCAGAGTAGCTATGTCATTAGATAATGTGTTTCTAAGGTGTTGAGGGCCAAGCACAATAACTTCAGTTTTGTCTGAGTTCAGTAGCAGAAAATTGGCGGTCATCCAGGTCTTTATGTCCTTAAGGCACGCTTGAAGTTTAGTTAACTGATTTAATTCATCTGGCTTCATTGATAAATATAATTGGGTATCATCAGCGTAGCAATGAAAATTTATGGAGTGTTTCTGAATAATATTACCTAAAGGAATCATATATAAGGTGAACAGTGTTGGTCCAAGCACAGAACCTTGTGGAACTCCGTGTCTAACTTTTGCGTGGATGGAGGATTCATCGTTGACGTGTACAAACTGAAGTCGATCTGAAAAATAGGATTTAAACCAGCTTAATGCAGTCCCTTTAATACCAATTAAATGTTCCAGTCTCTGTAACAGGATGTGATGGTCAATAGTGTCGAATGCTGCACTAAGGTTTTGCGATGTTTGCTTTAATTTACAGGTTTGGGAGTTATACCATGGAGCTAGCTTCTTATGTTTTATTATCTTCCTTTTTAAAGGGGCAATAGAGTCGAGTGTTGTTGTGTCTGCGGTACTATCAACAAGAGCATTGGTTTCAGAGGGACTAAAGTTAGCATAAGACTCCTTTGTAGTATTGAGACATGGCACTGAATTTAGTACTAGTGGGATCGCTTCTTTAAATTTAGCAACAGCACTATCAGAAAGACATCTAGTGAAGATGTTTTTGTCTAACGGCGTGTAGTCTATTAATAGGAATTCAAAAGTTATTAAGTAATGGTCTGATAAACTAGGATTTTGTGGAAAAACTATTAAATGTTCAATTTCAATGCCATAAGTCAGAACAAGGTCGAGAGTGTGGTTAAGACAGTGCGTAGGTTTATTTACACTCTGAGAGAAGCCAATTGAGTCTAACAATGAGATAAACGCAGTGCTAAGACTATCAATATCGACGTCCACATGGATATTAAAGTCACCTACTATAATTACTTTATCTGTACAAAGGACTAAGTTTGATAAAAACTCTGAAAATTCGGAGGAGGGCGGTACACTATAACAAATAGAATTGGCTGTAAAGTTTTCCAGGTTGGGGGTGAAAGACTAAGAACGAGGCTTTCGAATGAGTTATAATTAAGTTTAGGTCGAGGGTTGATTATTAGGCTTGAGTTAAAAATGGCTGCAACTCCACCTCCTCGGCCGGTGTCTCGAGGAATGTGAGTATTAATATGACTTGGAGGAGTGGATTCGTTTAGGCTAACATATTCTTCATGACACAGTCAGGTTTCAGTAAGACAAAATAAATCAATATGATAATCTGAGATTAGGTCGTTTACTAATACAGCTTTGGAAGACAGAGATCTAATGTTTAAGAGTCCACATTTAATTCTCCTATTTTGTTGCACTGTGACAGTGGTGGTGTTAATTTCTATTATATTAGATAAGTCCGCCAATTGTCTATGAAGCCCACATCGTTTTCTAGACACCACCTCGACAACCAGCGGTTGAATGATGACATACGGCTATACATGTCATCACTGGTCAGATTTGGCAGATGTGTCACATGAGTACTCACTTAAAGACAGGAGTTGTGTACTTAACAGTGTACTTAACAGTGTGACGGCCCGGGGATGGGCCATTGGAAAGTTAAGGGGTTTTAAGAGGCACTGGATTATTTGCACAATATTATCATACCTGTATTATTAACATGATATCAATATTTCATATTTTAAATATAGCGGTTATCGTCATTACCTGTATATCGCGACACCTCTAATTCAAACTGTCTTTTGTCATAAAAATGTTGATTGGTACGACACTTTTGAATACCATAATTTTTTAGTTGTTGGGCTTGGAGGGGATATTGAGTCATTACAAGTCAAAAGGCTGAAGTCTTTTTTTGATTTTTTCAAGTCAAGTCTAAAGTCATCAGATTCAGTTCACACCTCTCCCCTAAACTAACCCAGTCTACTCCTGTAACACCTAACCCAAATGTAACCTTAGTCTCATCCCTTAATCTGATTTACACTTTAAATCTATTGATGATAGGATGATGAATTGCACTTTGATTTAAAAAGTGCAATTCATCATCCTAGAATAACCATTTTAATATGCTGAACATTTTGAGTATTTTATTGGTATGAATAAATTTGGTCCTCATAAATGAGGAAACACAGTAGCACACACTCACACACAGGAAGTAATGTATAGTGCTCCTCCTCTGCTTCCTGAGTTTCTGGGGGATGAGTCAGATTGTTTTTATGCAACAGATACAGACATGTTCCACATCTGCACAGTCATCACAGGAGGTAAATTGAGCTGTTAAACTATAAATGATACTGTATATTTTGGACAATGGATCATTTATAAATCTAAACCATCAAGTTCAGACGAGACTTTGTGTGGATGTTGTGGAACCCACACAAAGTATACAAAGATATAGCTAGTTTGTTCAGTGGTCTTGCTGTAGCACTATGGCAAAGCTGTTTTCTGTTTCTGCATTTCCATTTCTACAGTATAAAATGTGACTTTTCAAAACCTCACTGGTATGCAGAGGTACAGGCAGAGGTAAACACTACAGACATGAGTCAATGCACTTATTACAGTATCTCTCCCTTTAAGGCCTTCTCAAACTAGGAAGATGTGGGCAATAAATCTGCCGAGGACAAAAAGAAGCTGCTGAGAACCCATCTAGATATTGAGTGAGTTCAAAGGTTAGATCTGCCCTTGAAATCACTTACACTTGGTATTATACTTGGTAATAATTAGGCAATACATAAATAAATACCTCAAATTGTCTGCTTGCCACTGACTCAACCAAACACTGGATAAGCAGGTTTAGAAAATGGATGGATGGATTATCTTCATTGTTGCATTGTATGATCATTGTAATAAATCATTATCAAATAATTATAAATTAGTCAGATTAAGGACTTTCTATGGACAATACAATATGTTCTATTAAAATATCCAATGTATAAAATTTAACCTAACCTTATTCTGCAAGTTGTATCTGTCAGTGCAATATGTTCATATGTTCACAATAGTCAGTCACATGGTAGGTTGTGTGTTTGTGTTGCTGTCAGTTGCCCATCGTGGGGTTTTTTTTGCACTTTGTTCCAATAGATATTTACAGTAGGTCTGTCATGCTATGTGTTTCTGTTCTCCAGATGTCACCAGAATAACCTAGAGAACATTATTCTCTTGCTCAACACTCTGACTGGACCTGAGCTTTCAGCCGCTCTGCTTCACTGCCATCCCTTCGTCAGCTGTCGGCTCTTCCACACCATTGCCTACATCGGTGCTCTGCCTCAGCCCAGAAGGGGTCTGTCCTGGATCCTGGGCATTGTAAGGATGGCCGTGTAGTGGCTGGACTTTAAAGCAGGAGGCTTGAGGTAGAGGTTAGGTGCAGACCAACAAGGCGTTTATTTCGCCCACAATGACAAGTCATAATTCTCCACATAAAATACTGTGGACCATGGGCAGCATGTGATCCTGGCAACGGCAGCACTTGATGGAAAATGGCAGCCTTATATAGCCTGCCACTGGCAACAACCTCAATCCCTACCACAGCATAGGGAAATCTGCACCTCCCCTAACATCAAAACTACATAAAACACAAACACATTAAAATACATTTATACTACACTAATGTCAAATAGTCTACATGATCTGAATTTATGTTACACATTACAATAGAATCATAAAAAACCTGAACAGCAGATTAAAGTACACTAACACCCTTACACTAATTACCACATGGTATCTCCCGGAACCTTTAAACTGGTGCTTAGATACCCTGGGGACTCTTTTAGTCCGAACACCCTGGAGAGCAGACACAACAGAAGTAAGTGACCTACACAAACATTACACATTATATTATCGCACAATCAAGCAACAGTTAACACTACATTCAATCCACCATCATTTTGGCAAAGGTTATACCACAATGAGCTCATTATGTTGAGGTAACCAAACTAGCTACACTGAGTACATATGTTTGTCTCCACAGGGCTGGTCTTCAATCAATTCCAGCTGAGAAGCAGCTACAATATCTACAAGACCGACATCATTAATACATGTAACAATTCCAATAAAAAACATTCCCCCCTTCCAAGTTTGTGTCATATTTCTTTTACCAGTACTGTATACAAATTGTGCTACAAAATACTAGTGCTACAAAATACTAGTAATGAAGGGGACCTTCATTACAGGCATCTCTCCATGGCTTACAGGGTACTCAGTACAGTACTCTTCCTTTAGAGATGATACTGGACCACCAGCAGACCTCTTCTACACACACTTTTCTCCTATGAAACCTGAATCTGTTTTTTATTTCACTCTTGCTGCAGGTATCTAAATTTGCTTGATTATTAAATAAGGTCTTTGCATTTATTCTTTATAAGAGTACCAGTTAACCTGTTAAATGACGCTGTCCCACCCGTGGGACACTTTAGCCTCTGTAACTTTGGTTCAGGATCACTTACTCATTCTGACGTTTTGGTAGTGTAAATTAAAGAGTTGCCTTTCAAATGAGACCACGGTTATGAACAGTAACCTTTTTATTTTGTGTACATTATTTTGGGGCTTGTGCACAAAAATAGAGGTGCCTGGTATGAGGTTATAGTGTTATTTAAGGTCCTCCCACACATTATAAAACCTGTGGATGAATTCCAGGCATTCACGTCTAACTGATCTTTGGACTTGATAGACTTGTCTTTGCTGTTCATGGTGACAAAAAAGCAGGTAAGATCCACAATGGTTCTAAGTGCACACCTCACGCTGTCTTGCCTTTGTTAAACTAGAAAGAAATTCATCTTCATTTGAATTTCCTTCCCTTGCCAGTCCTTCCCTTTCCTACCCTGTCCTTCCCTTGCCAGTGTTGCAAGTTTGAGTTAAAAAAACGGTCATATCTACCACCAACCTGCCTGCAACCTTCACTAGTGGGTCACCAAGTTTTCATAACGTGATTACCACCAGAATTCATATCAGTGATGCAAAATGCAACCTAGCTGCATGGCTGAATTAACCTGTTAGAAAGGGCTGAGGCAAAACATTTCTGATCACAATCTAATCTAAAATAAGTAGTGTTTTAAAACTAGATTTTGACCCTCTATAACACAGAACCACACAGTTCATTAATGATGCAAAATGTGTTTACTGGAGCAAACCACATGACATGCAATGACTTTGGGGGTCCATGGGGATGTGGGGCCCTGGGGCAGTTGCCCATTTTGCTCAATTGGTTATCCAGATGTCTGTATGTACATTTCAACGCTCTTGTGAGAGCCACTTAGGCACATATTAATATTTGGTGAATTGTGTCTGTTGTAATCATATGCTATATATGTTCTAGCATTATTTAAGTTCATGTAACAGTTAATCCACAGTATATGTACAGGTCTCTCTCTCTCTCTCTCTGTCTGTCTGTCTGTAATACGTCCAGGGGCCTCATTTTGAGATTTTTTGTTGTATACTGACATTTCTTCTTAAATCATGACTTAAGCAAAATCCTTAATCAAAGGATCAACCTTCAGTTGTGGGGCTACTCTTTTATAAACATCTGGAACGCAATATGTGCAATTAAGATACAAATCTACTTCTTACATCTTGTTTCATAAGCAACGGTACATTTATCTGTAATCCTACAACACACAAGGATCCATGGGCATTATAGTTTTATGATTTGTGTCTTTGTGTAACTGATAATTTTATTATCGCGCTTTTCCTATACAGACATGACGCCATCGGAAACGTGCCCCCATCCTCCTTCATTCCATTTCAAATTGCAAAACAAAAGGTGTTTTATAGCCTGTGACTGTAAAATTAGAAGTTGCTCATTTAATTTTATATTTCCAAGAATACGTGACTGAGGATATTTTATTATGAAATCATCATTCTTAAAACATAGTAATTGAGTCTTTCACAATTAATATTGAGCCATGTCATCCAATAAAGTACTCCGATGTTGTATGTGTATGTGTGTGTGTGTGTGAAGGTAGGGACTCCATGAACCACACAAAGTCTTAATCAGTTTGAAATAAATTCTGTAATTATGAATTTGTAACGGGTAACGCACAGTGGGTGCTCATGGGCATCGTAGAGCCTTCTGCTATCCAAAACTGGCAAAAAAAAACAAAAAAAACAACTATCTCAGAATCGAATGAGAAATAATTAAAACTGATGATCATAACATTATCCTATCATACTGTATTGCTGATTTATCAAGGACACTTTTGTGTTTTTGTGTTGATAAATATTGAGGATATCATATCATTAAAAGAAAATCTTAAAATGGGAACTGACAGAGGGGTAAATACTTCTGGATGGCGGGTCCTCCCACCCTTGTTTCTCCAATGGGATTGATGCTCAAAGCGCCTTATAGTACTGCAGGTGGGTTATCATTGAGTTAGTTGAAAGCCAAGCGTGTCGGTATTTGATGATCTGGGAATGAGAATGGGTTGGCTGTCAGGCTTGTAATTGAAATATTTGCAGCATGTTGTAAGTGAGATGATGTAATGTTACACTGATATGATGATGTTCTGACCTCTAAAGGGTAGGAGAATTAAATATGTATTTCTGTTCTTCAGTGATTTCTCGCAGGGAGAATGTCATCATTGAGCAGTATGATGGATTGCCAGGTCCTCCGAATATTTTCTACATATGCTACAATTGTCATGCTGAAGATGATGCTTATGTCACCTTTGACCTCATACTTTCATCTGACCAGAAAGGTGCTTATTTCACCTGAATACCACATAGCACTGAGAATGTAACTTCCTTCATAAAGAGAAAAATAATGAGAGAGCTTTGACACTGACTTGCGCTCTGATGTCTCTTCAGGTGTTTGCAAACCTGGAAGACACCAAATCCTCCAAAGAAGACAGAAAACTGGTTTGTGTTCTGGTATAGTTTATGTACTGCATATTATTTGTTTTTGGCTTCTGCTTTTATTTTCAGATGCTGCTTTGACAAGTACCGTCACTGTCTCATCTTTGCTCTGCTAAATCGGACCATACTCATGACAATAAATAAATTAATGAAAGATTGAACACAAAATGTACATTTAAACACAGGACAAGATGAATAATAATATGTATTTATGGGGGTGGGGGGACCACTCAAGAGCTTTGAAGATAAATTAAAAATTGTTAGAAATTAGCAATGAAAAACAAAAACAAAACAAAAAAACAAGATTGTGCATAACGTTTTAAAATAATTCAAATGAAACATTCACTCTTTGCTTGAAGTGCTCAAACCTAATAAAGAAATGTAACCATTTATGATTCATGGCATTCTGCCTACTAAACCACTTCCACTCTAAACATACTGTATCTTGTACTGTATTTCTCTTGTTGAAACTCAAAGGCTTCATTTTTCAAAGATGTATTAATTATTGTTATTTTGTTGTGTATTTCTGTTCTCCAGATGTCACCAGAATGACCTGGAGAACATTATTTCCTTCGTGGTAGTCGGCCTGCTCTACACTCTGACTGAACCTGCTTCACTTCTGCCTCTTTGCCGGCTGTCAGATCTTCCACACCATCGCCTACATTGGTGCTCTCCCTCAGCCAGCAGGGGTCTGTCCTGGATCCCGGGCATACTTACATGGCTTTCCATAGCTTACAGGGTGCTCAGTACAGTACTCTTCCTTTAGAGACAATACTGGACCACCACTACACATACAAATATGTATACATACACATTCATTTGTGTAAATTCGACTACTATTTCTGCACATTTTGCAGGAAATCAACTCCTTTTTTGTCTCTCACATCATTTTTCATGCCATAATAGAAGGTACAGTCGGTCAAGCCTTTATTTACAGTTTATAGTAACCTCTTATCCATATTGCAGCTTAAAGTGCTCCAGTTGTACAAATAAAATAAGTGAAGGCATTAACAAATGTACAAAACAAATTATCTAAATTAAACATTTCAAAAGCATATTAAGTTGCACTTTTGCATGAACACACATGTTCTAACAAAACAAAGAAATGGCACAGGTCACAAAGTTAAAGGACATGAGAGCAAAAGCATACAAGCAAATTGGCTAGCTGATGTATTGTCACAGTTATTACTGCTGTGGCAGAATCAAACTAAACACTGACAGTAAAAACAGATGTTTTGGGCTGGAAATCATTTCTATTACTATATAGTCAACATTTTACTGGTACTACAGGACATATTTCCCAGAAAAAGCTGTTAAGAAGTTAAAATATTTACATATATCAGAGTTATCATGCAGATTTACAAGCAGTAATGACAGCTTGTTTACTGCCACTACAACTCAGATTAGTCTATAAATTACACTGTAATTTACGTCTTGCTCTGTCTCACATTGAAACACTAGTAGCCATTGTCTTGAAACAAGGCAGTCAGCAGCAATAAATACCAAACCCAATAACAGATGAAAAAAATGCACAGCATGACAAAGAAAACAGGTGACCTATTGAAAATTTTTAATATGTATTTGTTCTCAACATGGTCACAGTCAGACACAGTGAAAGCACACAAAAACAGAATAATGAAGGGATAAATATGGGGACAAAAATTATAAGTTATGACCTTGAGTGAAATTCATTAATAGTTAATTATTATCAGAGTTATCTGATTAGTACATCAGTAGTAAAAACTTGACTCTGTATAGTTTTTTGTCAAATTTCCTGCTGTAATGCTCATGTAAAATTTATAAGGGTTAATAAAAATGAACAAACCATCAACTGCATTATTTACTGTAATTCGAATACATAATTTATTCAAACTCTTTACATCTAAATGTTCAACAAAGTTTACACTAAGGTTTTACTCATTTTTTATTATTCTCTATAATTCTCTATAATTATTTTTATATACAATTATTTCAGTAATTGTGGAATAATCTTGCAGCAAATAACATTAATTAAAATGAACTTATTTCAAAAGATGATAAAACCATTTGATCTCCATTAACGTCTGCCTGTCCGGGTGCTCGTCTTCCTGGGCTCTATTAGTACACATAAATCTAAACAAACATCAAGGAAATATTTATTTATACTGATTTCTTTAATTTTATATCAGTTGTCTTTTAAACAATCATGACTGTAACAGAAAAGATACAGACACAAAGACGTAAAAGTAAATAATTTTTTAATTCACCATCTACAAGTGCAGCACTTTGGAACCCTCCTCAAAGACCTGACCGTATGTCTACAGAATTATTCAGATCGTGTCTGTGTCCTTATCGCAAAGCATTTGAATGAATTTAAAATCACACATGAACAGTTTGTCCATTTCAGCAGCCCGTACTATAAATCCAACATGACTGATTGTGATATTCTGTACCTCTAAATGAAACCCACCCTGCTTCTTGTCTTGCCTTCTATTTTTACCCCAGAAAAAAGATGAATTATTGTGTAAGAAGTACTTTTATTAGTATTATAGTATTATTGAAAATTTGTGAAATGCATCTGCAGTATCATTTATATTATGACCTGTTGTCTGTAATTTGAATTTGATGATGATGTCTTGCTGTATTGGTAATGGCTTCCATTAAGGGTAATTCTCCCCATTTGATTTACACTTTTGAATTATAACATAAAAATAAAGTCAATGTATGAAATTTATTTTATCTTTATTTTTATGATATTCTAATACATATTCATTTTACATATTCATTCATTGTTCGTTATTCATTTCCTTAACTGACTGAAACAGATCAAATGTATCATATTTTGATTATGCTACCAGCTAATGAATTAATAATGTGTAATAATGTGCTGCCAGCTGATAAAAAACAAAGAATGAAACCATGTGAGGGGGAGCACAAATCTTGGAGATATTAAAGAGCTGCTTCTGAAATCTTAGTTAACCTTAGTTAATGTTTTGTACTATACATGTGTAAACTTCTGCACACAATTTTATTCCATTTTATTTACTCCTACATTCAGAGTTGTATTCAAGTGAAAATGTATTCATATTCTATTTGTGGCAGATACAGAACAGAAAAGATGTTTTATGAGTCTGTGGTGGCCAGTGCTTTCCTGTTTGCTACCGTGTGCTGGGGCAGCAGGGTGAGGGTAGCGGACACCAACAGACTCAACAAACTGATCCACAAGGCCAGTGACGTGGGACTCTCCTGCTGGACTCTCCTGCAGCGGTGTCAGAGACGTGGATGCTGTCTAAGTTACGTGTCATCTTGGACAATGTCTCCCACCCACTCCATGATGTGCTGGTCAAGCGCAAGAGTACATTCCGTGCAACACTCATTCCACAGGGATGCACCACAGAGCAACCACAGGAAGTCATTCCTGCCTGTGGCCATCAAACTTTTTAACTCTTCCCTCAGAGTGTCAGACACTCTGAGTCAATAGACTGGCCCTTTGGACTTATTTCATCCTTGTCAACAGCTTCATAACCCCATAATTTATTTATAATTCATATTTCACTGTGCAATATTTATAATTCATATTTTCAACGATGCAATACTGACTTAATAGTACAATCATTTTGTGCAATAATTCAACTGTGCAATAATTTATACTGCATTAATACTGCATTTATACTGTATATTTCAACATATTTCTTATTTATACTATTCTTGCATGTTAACACATTTATAGATTAAATTTTTTACACTGTTACACATTTGTATTGTAGTATGATACACATATTTTTTTTTACATATTTCTTATTTATTTTTCTATTTTTCTTGATATATTGTTATATATTGTAGTATAATGCACATATTTTTACATATTTCTTTTTTTCTCATTTTCTATTTTTCTTATAATTTCTCTATGCTTATATATATATTTCTATTCTACAACGTGAACAACTGTAAGACCCAATTTCCCGGGATCAATAAAGTATTTCTGATTCTGGTTCTGAAAAGTAAACCTGACTGTGATTCTTTGAAAGCATTTCTGTTTTCCACTAGAGGGAGGCATTTTAAAAGTCAACTGAGTTGCTCCTCATTAGGAGTCATTTATGGATCAGGTGCAGCTCATAAAAGTGCTTCAGCTTGAGCAATTAACTTCATTAGTTTTGCTGAAAACAATTCGTATATCCCACAACTTTTATTTAATTTCCAGACCAATCTGAGCTGCACAACACATAACCGAACATAACATATTTATGCAAAGACTTTGTGTTGAACTAAATGCATGGAACAGCAACAGCTTCGGTATCATTTAACCCAATTTGCTAACGTTTTTTATACAGAATAAATGTCATCATCAGATTCCCACTTGTGTTTGTTGTTAGGAAGCAAAGTGTACTAATTTGTTTAGATATGTCTGCTGATATGATGAATGCCTCACGCTCCACATGAAGGTGACTGGCATCAACACAGAACAGTGAAACCCATGGGTGGGCGCTGTAAATAGTGGGGTGAAATTACCGTGAAGGCTGCTTTGGGCGGCTGCTCGTCTGCATTGTGTCCTGTCCCTGTATAAGTAGAGGAGTTTTATGGGAGCTCATTTGTTCAGGACCCTTGGCCCTCCAGGGTCTCTCATTCCTCAGACAAGCCAGGCATTTCACAGTTCTGGTGGAGGGGGAGGAACACGCGACCACTGTCTATAACTAAAAACCTCAGACACGCCCAGGACACCTTCCACATACTGCATGAAATGTATGCTGGACTGTGCAACCTTATCTCAGATGAATTACATTATATTCTTATGCCACTGTTTTGCATTAAAAGAAATTCTGCCTGGATTATGTTTTTGTAAAAAACATATCTGTTAGAAAATTTAGTGTATTTTTCAAAAGGGTTTCAGGATATTCTGTCAATATCTACTTGTACAACTAAAATATGATTGAGAACTGAACTACTAAACTAAACTACTTGATTAAGATTAAGGAAAAATGGAGGTTATGGTTTAGAGATATGTCAACACTGACAAGAAGTGAGTCCACAAGGTGAAGTGTGATGTAAATTTCATCAGACGGTCCACACGCCATCCCAAATGTACCCCACAGACACCCAGTGCAGTGTACCATGTGGACATCTGTGCTGTCCATGTTTGTTTATCAGAGCTCTTCTACTAACTCTTAATTCACACTGCTCTATATGATCTTCACTCTGCATGCTAATCGAGAGTGAATGTAAATTTGGAGGCAGGGTTGAGAATATATACATGGATACACCCTGTCTTCTAAAACTTATATTAACAAATATGTTTTGTAGAAATTGCAATGATGCCTAGATTACACATTTTATCAACATATTAATCATCATGGCAACCAAAAGTACAAGATTTGTTTTGGTGCTTGTGTTGCAGTGGGAGAGAAGCTACTGTGCATTACGAGTGAATGCTGGTGCATACTGGATGCTGCTCCTCTTTGCTAAATAGACAAATGACTTCCTGCATTTTGCTCAAGCTTTTTATATTTTTCTGTTTTTCTGTCGGTGTGTTTTGATTGCTCCCTAAGTTGGAATACATTCTACCAAACTGGTGGACATTGGATTAACTAAAGTAAAGTATCTTCTCTACTGGGATTTACGGATTTTGGATTATTCAATGTAAAGTGATTCTTACCTGCTCTACTGGGATCCCTTTTCTCCAGAGGACAGCGGCTGTCTCTTCCTCCAGCCTGCCGGCTCAGGTGTGCCACAGATATATGATATACTTTATTCCCCCTTAGGAAAAATCTTTCTTGGGCTCAGTGTCGCTGCATTTAAGCAAATGTCATTCTACATTTTACATACAGAGTACGCAGACGTGACACAGTCAACCACATACTAGTATTTATATGTACATACATTCAAGTGCTGTTAGTAAAGACTTTAAAACAACATATTGCACAACTTTTAAAACAACATTGCACAACTTTAAAACAACATATTGCACAATCTGTCCATCCTAACAAAGTCCCTTCGGGGGCTATGGCCTCTATGGCTCATACTATGTCCTTACTGTTTAAGGTGTTAATAGAAGAAAGCGCAAATGAGTTTTTAAAACGACCAGAGGGTAAGCTTGTCTTCAGAGAGGAGGACATAGGATGGATCGGCCAGTATTCTCTGTGCTCCTCTGAGCACAGACTGCTTGTATATGGATTGAAGGGACTGGTGTTCTTTCTTCCCTATGACTTTCATGGTGGTCTGAACAAAATGGGCAAGCCTAGATTTAACTGTACTGAGAGGTTACCATACCATGCCTGTATCCCATACCTGATTAGGCTCTCCAAGACTGCCTGGTAGATGAGATACATAAGATCCTGGTCAACCCCATACACTTTAAGCCTACTCAAACAGAACAACCTCTGCTGTAGCCTGGAGCATAGGCTGTCAACATGGGCTTGCTAGGTAAACATGTTATCAATATGGATACCAAGATACTTATAAGAGCATACCTGATTAATGGGAGTGTTGTCGATAATCACCAGGCTGTGGTCACCTACTACCCTAGGGTCAAACACCATGTCTTCAGTTTTCTTTACATTCAAAATGAGATGGTTAGCATTACACCAATGTACAAAATATCTCAGAGTAGTAGAATAATGTATCATTGTATAGCAGTGTCATCAGAGAATTTAAGTATATAGCTTTCCAGATGTATGCTCACACACTAATTTGTATAGAGTGTGAAGCGCACTGGAGAGCTCACACAACCCTGTAGGGAACCTGTACTGATTTAATTTGGGGTCAGAGAGGGTGTTGTTGACCTTTACATGCTGGGTACGATCTGTCAGAAAAGAGAGGTACCATTTAATAATAAAGGGTTGACACTTATCTGTTTCATTTTCTGAATCAATCAGATAAGGCTAAAGGGTGTTAAAAGCTGGACTAAAATCAACAAAAAACAGGCGTGCATGTGTCTTCCAAATGTTTAAGAATCAGATGGGTGATGCTGTTAACAGCATAATCAGTGCCCCTCCTCTGTCTGTAAACATATTGGAAAGGATCTAACAATGGATTTATATCTGCTTTGAGTAAGGAAGCCATGTATTTCAAGGCATTTCATCACAATTGAAGTTAAAACTATCGATTTATCGGTTGTCATTTGGACAGGGTTTCTTAGGAACTGATGTAATGACTGATGTAATGTCTTTTTCCAGAGGGCTGGGACAGTGTGTGAGTCCAGTGACTGTTGGAAAAAAGGGCACCATGCTGGAGTAAACTCCACTGCAAAAGTCTTCAGCAGAAAAGCAAAGATGCCATCTGGGCCTGTAGACTTTTTGGTGGATACCTGACGGAAGAGTGACGGACCTTGTGTCGGTCCACAACCAGCCTGGTGCCAGAGTCACTTGAAATGGTCTCTAGCACAGTGTTACAATCCTGAGTGAAATCCTGAAATCCAGCTTTCTGAAGATCATCCGTGGTGATAAAGTGCCTCTTGCTTGGTTCCATGTTAAGTATAGCTTTCACAGAATCTCAGTTTTTTGGAACTCGTGGTGAAATTTTGTTCTATCATGTCCTTTTGCCACCTTCTTGCCTCCCTTAACAATTGATTGATTCCTTTTTGATGACCACATCATTCACACAAACATTTATATAATCAGTTACTGTCTTAGCAGCCTCATCTACATTTGTCATGAAAAATATTCCAGTTAGTGCACATGACGCATCCTTTCAGTTTCTCTATGCAATCATCTGACCACAGTCACTGTTTTAACCTAAAACACAGTCTTGTATGTTGGTATTAGATGTTCTGATGTTGTTATTAGACTTTGCGAGAAGTGGTTTGGGTTTAGCTGTGTAAGCGTTTTTAATATTACCACTAACATTTGTCTAAAATCTTGTTGTCTCTTGTTTTACACGTAACATATTGATCAAAACCAGGAAGGGATAGCTCGAGTTTGCAGTGGATAAGGTCACTCAGAATGAAAATAGGTGCCCCAGGTGTACGCTGCAGCTGATGGTGAACACAGTCTGCTATGCGGGCTGCAGCTCTTGCCACATTCCCGCTGGGTAGGACATAGACCGCACAGATGATAATGTTCCCAAAATCACCCGGGAGGTAAGACAGTCTCATACTTAGACATAGAAGTTCAGCATCAGGGTTACAGACAGTTTCTCTAACTGTGTATTGTTTGTACTAGTTGTTACTCACAAACACACAGATCACTCCACCCCTGTCCTTCCCTGACAATTTGTTTCTGTCCATACAGATGAGAAAGAAACCCTTAACTTCAACCAGGGAGTTTGGAATATCCTTGTGGAGCCAGGTTTCTTTGAGCACCATGCCACTGGATTCACGATATTCAAAACATGCCCTTGTTGAAAGACCTGTCCGCCTCCCCTGCACTCTCTATCAGCGTGGAAAACACCCAGAGCTCCACTGTCACCGACGGACTCTAGTGACTGGGGTTTTTCTTCAATTGGAGCTCCCCTCATGTTTGGTGTAATGATCTCCTCTGTGTGACTGTGACTGTGGCCGTTACCAACACTGCCATTCTGCCTAAATGACGCAACTGCTTCAATTATGATGTCCTACACTGCCACACAGCTACAGAGTTTATGCAACTTCCTAATTACTCCTGACAAAGGGTTTTTAACCCGCTGCTAAGAGCTTGGGATTTTAAGAAACAGACCTTGTTACATCCATAGAGGCTTGCGCCATGGTTTCAATGTAGAATAGAAAAGCGAACAAACTTGGGCATCATCGTTGGAAACATCGCAAGACTACCCTATACCAGGCAAGATACAAAATATGGAGTGGATCACAGTGTACTGCAGAGTTTGCAGAGACTTGCATCCTCAGCTCTGTCTCCTGCCACCATGGAACTATTTAATACACAATCTCTCACCGATAAATCCCTCCTCATACATGACCGCATCTTGGACAAGGGGCTTGATTTCATGTACCTAACTGAAACCTGGCATAAATCAGAGGTTTTACTCTGTGCTTAAAGGGACAGTTCACCCCAAAATCAAAGATACATATTTTATTTCTTACCTGTATCATCTATTTATCCATCTAGATTGTTTTGGTGTGAGTTATTGAGTTTTGGAGATATCAGCTGTAGAGATGTCTGCCTTCTCTCAAATACAACGGAACTGGACAGTACTCAGTGCTCAAAACAGCAAAAAAATACATTTGAAAAACTCAACAGCAATGTCTCTTTCCAGAAATCATGACCCAGTTACTCAAGATAATCCATAGACCTTGTTGTGAGCAGTTTCATGTAGGAGCTATTTTCATTCTACCGAACTATACCTGCCAACCATGAGTAGATGCATGCTTCCTTCCTTCCATCCTTGAGATGGTTGGCAGGTGTAATTCCGTAGAAAGAAAATAGTGTGCCAACCAGTTAGCAGAGGTGTTCTCTATATTTTACCTCTCCCTCAACCAGTGTATAGTCCCCACATGTAACGTCTGTTGTGTGTTTATTGTTGTTAGGCAGCGTAATTAACCTGTAAAACCACCAACTGATGAGGGATAATGCTAACATTGTTAGCAACTTATTTTGTAAACGCGGTTACCGTTTGACATGACATGACGTTAATTATTAACTTCTGTTATCTAACGCAGGATCCTGATCCAAAATGCACCTTTTAGTGACAGTGTGACACTACACATCATGTGAAAATATTATATATATATATATATATAAAATATACATCATCTGCTGCTTCTACAGGCTTCTCCTGGCAGTGCTGCATGTCAGCCATGGTACCTGAGAGGTAACTAGCACCAGTGAAGGTGAGGTGAGGTTCTGCAGTTTGCTACACAAGGTTCTGCAAAGGTTCCCAGGTAGTTTGCCCCATCATGGAGAAGCCATCATACAATTAGCAATTTCAATCATTTTGTGATGTAAATATTTTTATCTCCCCCAGCATATGCATCAGCCCTGATGGAGTCTCTGAGGGAGGACTACTCCAGGTCACCAAAGACTCTATGAGACAGCAGCGCTGCACTGTCCTCCACTGCACTGGGGGCCCTTTCCAGATCCTGCCGGCAGCTCACCAACATGAGGCAGTCGGCCTGTAACCTGCACAGCCTTGATGGTTTAACACAGGAGTTAAGTGTGAAACCCAGCACGAATGTTGTGGTTCTGAGTTTGCAGTTTGACATTATTACAAGTCAGATTAATTCTACAATTCATATTTATATATCATATAAATACCATATTTACCAAGAGGTTATATTTTTTAGTTTCAGTCTGACTCAGTTGCTGTTTATTTATATTTGAAACCTGGTAACAGATTTATATGAAATTTGGGGAAAATATTTAGATCATGAATGAGTGATGGGGTATTTTTGAACATTTTCACTATTTACTCATGGTTATTAAATAAAAAAAAACTGTGTCATGATTATCTATTTCTGTGTGTATTTTGTAGAGCCAGATGCAGATTGAAACATTTTGAAATAGCTAGTTAAGCATTTTGCAGCTTTGGCGGTATCCACTCTGTGCTTTCTTGTTGTTTTAAAAGGGTAAATTGGTATTTTTTCATTTGTTCATATGTTTGAGATATATCCAGATACATTATTTAAAAACTTACATTCAGTATGTTTATATGTCTTACCAGCTTCTAGTCAAAAATAGATATAGTATATTTCATACCAGTGGTATGTTAGTGGTTTCCAGCTGTTACTCTGTGTTAAAAACACTTATTGATCAGTTTGATGGTGATAATAACTTCCAAGTTAGTGTTTTGAATTTTAGTGGTGGGATTAAACCTTGGTTTACATTTGTATTACATAATGTGCTTTATTTTACTCAATGCAGTTGGAGAATATTAGAATGCACTAATAGTTTTTATTTATTTAGGTTTGTTAGTATTAGCTGCTGATGCCTGCATGGCCTGGCCAGTAATGCAGCATGTTTGTTATACATGAAGCAGCTCTTAACAGCATAAAATGTTTAAATACATCCAAACACTTGGTTGTTCTTGTGATAACTTTTATTAATTGTCACCTAAATGAGGCCATTGAAACCCTTTGTAACATCGTCTGTCGTTCTATTAAAAACTTAGATTAGAAAGGTATCTCTCTTTATCTGCCTCTCTCTCTTTCTCTATCTGTCTCCCTTTCTCCTGTGCGGTAGCACCAGAAACGTAGTGAGGAGTTAAAGCAGACACTGCAACATATAACTGACCTAATAAGCTTATCTTTGTGTGTTAGTATCTATTGTGGGCAGGTATCTTGCCAGCAGACAATCACTACTAATGCCGATACTGCATGATATATGATAGCAAACGTTACAAAATTTAGAGATGAAACAACACCGCGTTACGTGCTGCCAGCAGCATATCCTCGCTGCGCATATTCTCTGTTGGTTCTCAGGCTGTGAGTTATGGTATACCTGAATTTCTGGCCAATGACCATTATTTCTCTTAATCCTTGTTTGTTTCTGATCCTTTGGACACTTAAAAGGATCCAAAGTTTGCGTTTGTAGTCTGTCATATGCATATGAATAAACATTTACAACCTCTTCAGTGTCAAAACTAGCCTTGAGATCCATTCATTTCTTTTTTCATTTCAATTTGGGCACTCCCTGTTGTTACGTCACTTCTGGTTTAGCTTTTTTTTAAATGCGGAAGTAAAATTCTCTCACAAAAACAACTCCAGAAGTTGCTGTAGTGTATGTATATGTACATTTTTATTAAAATCTACATCATTTGCCTACACATTGATTCACTGGGGTCTCCAACCTGCAACCTGCTCTTTAATGTTAAGGCCATCAGTTTTAATTATTTCTCCTTCAATTCTGAGAAATGAAATTTTTTTGTCAGTTTTTAATAGTGGTAGGCTACAGAAGAGCACTGTGTTGTTGGCAGACTTGACGCGTTTTGGGTTGTCTGCCATCAGTGGGCTTCATTTCATTTCAAATTGCTGCCGGTTGGTCGCAACCCAAATCCAAACGCCACTATATCTGTTAAGAAAAGGCATATTATAGCCTGTGATTATAAAATGAAGTTGCTCATTTAATTTTATATTTACATCTGTGGCTGAGGATAGTTAATATGAAATCATCTTTCTTAAAACATAGTCTTCTTCTCATAGTCTTAGATCATTTAATTTAATAATAATAATTTAATTTTTTATGCACATCACATTTAATCTTTTTTCATATTTCATTTCCTTTGTACAGTCAATATTTCATTTCAAGTTTTATATCCCATTTCAAAACTATTACTATTACATTCTGTAAATAGATTTTAAAATTTCAATTTAATTTTAATATTACTTTGTTTATTTCATGATTATTATTCAGGCCTTCCTCCAAGCCGGTAGTGATGCCCTAGATTGCCAGCAGTATTGTAATCTTTGAAGATGACACATTTCGGTCACTATTTCCACTAAAAAAGAAAAAAACAAGCAAACAAATAAAAAGCTTAATTTTATATATTGGGCCTGCAAAGTGCTCTCTGAAACTAAGCCTGTGATGGCTTGTGTCCATAAAATGAGAAAATTTTAAATTTGTCGCAGAGCTAAACCAAATCATCATTGGAAAGGCCTCAACCTGGAGTAACATATGTCAGTATGAAGATTCTACATGGCTCCTGCTTTGAAATACCGACCTTTGAAACCTGACCTCAGTGCATGTTTGAAGGCTTATAATTCAGCAACAAAAGGGGCTGCAGACATGGTACCAACTGTTATAGAGAGCTCTTGACCCCAACTATCATGTGAGTATAGTCAACAATTGGGGGCACTGTCAAATATGGATAAAATATGGTTCAAATAAATTTTCACCCATTTAACAATTAGATATTTAAAATCTGATTAGTCTACACAATCAGGTATGACTGTCTTTGGCTCATCGCTATTGTTTACATTCAGTGGCGTAACTAGACAAGCTTGCAGTGGTTTTTTTTAGAGGTGGTCCGCTATGACAAAAAATATAAGGCTACCATATACTGAGGTGCTATCAGAGAGTGTCTTTTTCTGCCAGCGCTTCCATTTGTTATGGAGTGCTGTGAGGCTAGTGTTCAACACGTGTGAAGCAAAGATGTTCTCCTATCAGCAGTGAAAACACAGTGAAAAAGTGAAAAAGGTGATTATTGCAGTGATAAAAGTTTATGATGTGTTTTTAATTTCAATCTATAATTCTTTACCCTTTTTTCAAACAGAGATGATAGATGATGGTAGATGATTTGCATGTAGCTGCTATGATTTTTCAGTTTGATGTGTTAAAAAGTTGTTTGTTAATGTTAAAAAGAAAGATATTTTCATACAAATGAGTTTGTCTACCACATGACATCTAGTTTTAACTGTATGTGTTCTGTTTTTTACCAACAAAATGTATAAATGTATTTCTGTCAGAGGAGTCGCAATGGATGGAACGTTTAAAAAAGAGCATTATGACCCTTCCAGCCCTGGTGCTTTTGGAGGTATTAATAAACTCTGCTCTGCTATAAAAAACAGTACAGGTGTAGCACCACTGAGAGAACAAGTGAAAGATTGGTTATTTAAACAGGACACTTTTATACTTCATGCAAATGCTGCTAAGCGTTTTCCAAGAAACAGAGTTCTTGTTTATGGTATAGATAAACAATTCCAGGCGGATTTAGTGGACATGACTGAATATTCAAAAAGGACAACAGCAGCCTTCGGTACCTGTTGATGTGTATTGATGTGTTTTCTAAATATGCCTGGGTCCGATGTCTGACGTCTAAGAGTGGTGATGCTGTCACTAAAAGTTTTGCTAGATATTTTAAGTGAGGGACATGTGCCTAAAAAAATTCAGACTGATGCTGGAAAAGAATTTTACAATGAACAACATTTTCAACAAATCTAATGAGACAAAAGCTAGCATAGTAGAGCATTTCAACAAGACCCTAAAAATGCATATGTGGAGGTATCAAACACATACACATTGTGCATGCTTATCATCACTCATACCATAGATCAATCAAAATGACACTGGCTCAGGTCAATAAGGAATACGAGAGGACAGTTTTCAACAACTTGTACAAAGCAAAGCCTGAACCATCTATATTTTTAAAATATAATATTGGCGACAAAGTGAGAATCTCAAAACTTCATGGAATTTTCAGAAAAGGTTATGAACAAACTTTTAAAGACGAACATTTTATAATAACAGAGTGTATGCCACGCAACCCTCCTGTTTATGAATTAAGATACTGTGCTGGGGAAATGTTGCAGGGATCTTTTTAGGAGAAAGAGTTGCAAAAGGTAATTATTGATAAAAAACAAAGTATTATAGATAGAAAAGATTCTTAGATTTTGGAAAAAGACATATGCAACACCTAAACTGAATATTGACCATTCTGTGTAATACGGGATAGGTGTGCGCACAAATGAAAAAAAAAAAAAAGAGTATGGGTACTGATGGTTTTTTGTGACACTGCCTAGCAATGCATCTTTATCTGTGTACACTCAAAACAATATATGGAATTACAGAACAAAGCTTGCAAAGCCTATCAACCTCAAGGAACCATACGAGGTAGGGGTAATTGAGATACAATATCCGCACAGTTGGAATACCATTACAAAATCTGATGCTGATAAGTATATGGCTGATTTTAAAATGCAAAGGAGGGAAGTAATTTCTTTGCCACCGCTTCTATGACAGCATACCAAAAATTCTGTCTGACTTTAATGCAATGGTCACCCAAAACATTGGAATTAGAAGCCTATCATTACAATACAATGATATCAGAAACCATGTTGGTGTTTCAGGTGACCCAAACATAGCAGTCACATGTAACGGTAAACTGGCACATATTTTAGGGTTCAAACCAGGTGTGGCAGTTTTGACTCCTGATGAGCAGCACTATGCAGTATGCCCCGCATCCAGCTGATATTCACGGCGGATGTTATAACATGTTCATTTATACAGACATTGTGGACTACCAGATTGTTGGTGACAATTTTGTTCCCCTCTTGCGCAGCATTAATATAATGGGTACAGATAAGCTATATCCTATTCTTCAGTTCGACAAGCCACATTATGTGCCTCTGTCCAAATCAGCAGGTGATATTGAAATTAGTCTCAAGTCTGACCAGGGTCAACACATATTATTCACAGTAGTAAAGGTAAAGTTGTTGTCAAACTTCACTTTAGACCTGTAAAACAACAGTATTAGTTGCTTTAAAAATGGTTCCCAGAGCAAGTCATAACAAGGAAAAATATTATCTGAATCAGGCCGGATCAGGACTACCAAGCTTTGTAGGATCAAGCACACAGTATGTTTTACATATCAACCTTTAGCAAAGACTACATCGACCTTAATAACATGTTTTTATATTTACATGTTAAAATCACTTTTTTCACAAGTTGATATAACCTTGGGAGACTGAATTTCCAATCTTAAAATACATACCCATATAGGGGTGTGATAGAATGCCTACTAAACTATGGAAAGGATACACTAGACTCATAGTTTGGGTGTGGACTATTTATCAAGGATACAACTGGTTATATGGATGAACATTCAGCTTTAGGTGACAATCAAGGATTGAGGCAGAGGGCACAATATACATCTCAAAGTCAAATTGTAAAATTGATCGCTCCTGTTCATGCTGATCTATTTTTTCAAGAAAAACTACTAATAAACGTCTTAAAATTAAATTCATCCGAGCAAAAGATGAATTTTGTCTTATGGCTCTAGGAAATCTGAACTATTGTGTCAACATAGTATCTGCTAGTATTTACGTTAAAAAGGTTTCTGTTGCCCCTGGTATCAAGTTGGCTCACACCAAAGCTTTGACCCATGCTAATGTAAATACCCAAGTGATCGTGTGTATCTAAAAAAATGTTCCATTCCTACTGGTCCCAGAATCTGTAATCAAGACAATTTATTTTTGAGGCAGATCCCAAAATCTGTTTTCATGTGTTTTGTTGATAATAAGGCTTTTACTGGTGCCTATAGCCTAACCCATTTAGATTCCGGCACTATGGCACCGAATTTTTAGCTATATATGCTGATAGCAATACATATTCTACTATGCCATTCCAGCCAGATTTTCAAAATGGACAATACACTATTTCCAATTGATTCAAGCAACAGGGTGACAGCTAAAAGATTGTGGTCTGGCCATTAAATGAAATGAGTTTGGAGATGGGAATACTTTATTTTGTTTCAGTCTTGAGGCAGATGAGGGATGTGGACAGCATGTCTTGCTGAGTTATTGAGATATCCAAACATCGCCAGGTGCTCCTCAACCACTATTGAGATATAGGAATGAATACCATAGGGCTAATTTCGGTCATTAACAGCATATCCAAAGATGCTTGTTTTCTGGGGGTATTTGCTTGTGACCTACTACCCGAATGTGTTCAGGAATTACCCGTGGAATTACCCGAAGATGTTTATTTTTTTGACTCTTTTGGAAATTACCCATGGCGCCCTGATTTCCCTGATAGCATATCCACTATCCAGATTAACTGCCGAAATATGTTTTGTTCTACTAGGCAAGTGCAAGACAAATTCGCAACACTGTCTTTTTTTATTTAATATTCAAAAAGGTCTGCCCTACCACCGTATATTTAAAAAGTATAGTAATAATTTTGTTTGTAATGATCTAATAGTCTGTAACTCAGTCAAATGCAACCTGATTTATATCATTGTTTTAATTTCACTTGTGTGCAGTGTGCACAGGTCTGCTTGTGAAATCATGTTTTTTGTATATTGTTATGATTTCTTTTGCACAACAAATAAGTCACAGACGAAAAATAGTCAGCATTTCAAAGTGTTGTATTCAAACATTTTACACATCCATACATAGACAAAAGTCAGTTTGTAAACATTACGTTTTCTTCTCTCACATACATGCTTATTTAACAATCAGCATATACAAATAAAACAAGACAAAAAATAAATACAATTCAAAAATCAAAACTTCAACCATTTATTAGTGTCTACATCAGGAGACCTCTGACTTTTCAGGTGTTTACCTTTTTTCTTTACGCTATTTACAGGCGTATCTGAAAATGAATATTCATCAACATTGCGAATAGGGGTCCTGGAACTCTTGTAACCGGTAATAATTTGTCCCGCCTGAGTGCTTTGCAGTGCTGATAATGGTACATTTAAAATAGCAAGAGACTTCAAAAACATCCTACTGGTCTGAAAGAGTCTACAATCTTGTATGGGTTTGTGACACTCTTTAACAAATCATAATGTGTGTGTGTGTGACATTATTATTTACAAGTTCTTCCTGGTCGGTCCAAGAAACATCTCTTGATTTCTTCAATAGATCCATTACATATTTAATATTTTTCTTATTTCTCATAGGCATATGTTGCATAACCAGAAATAATGACATCTTTTGAACCCTCATCACTGTATAGCTGTTGCTTTTCTTTCTGTTCATTCCCTCCATCCTCAGGAAGTGATAGTGCCAAAAGTCCTTTTTCGTCATCACCTTCTCTAATGACATTTTAAAAACACTGTAAAATGACACTATACTTTTTAGCTTTTTCATGTAAATCCGTGTCTGGCAAAAAATTATTTAAAAAAAACCAGTAAAAAGTCTGGCAGCAAAAGTTGCCAAATGAGTAAAAAACCTTTAGTTATTCTACAGAGATTTAAAAAAAAATATATGGATATTTACTTTGGACATTGTCTGTATTTTTACAGTCCAACTCTGCTAGAATGTTATATAAATGTATAAATCTGCACAAAAAATGAAATACATTGCAGAAATGCCTTACCTAATTTAAATGAAGACTGTTTTCATACAGTAATCTTTGGTAAATTCATAGGATCATCCAATCCATCCACAAGAACTCCCCATCAAAGTACAGATTTCTGGATGTAAAAAACAGAAAGAATGTGTAAAATTACATTCAAATTACCCCCCTTTAACACCCATTAATGGTATCTTGAGAGCTTTCAGCTTTTATTTTATGTGATTATCCAATCTATTTACAGTAAATTCCTGGTAAATGTTGGTTATATACTGTACAAAAAAAATAAGATCATGTGATAATAGCTACAAAAACATAATTTTAATATTTATTTTATATAAACACTATTTTACAGCAATTACAACCTATTCTCCAATATATTTACACGCTTTCCCCATAAATGTATGGGGTATACTTTATATAAACATTTTTGACAGTAATTAAAATCAACTGTCCAATATATGTACAGGCTTGTCCCATTAATGTATGGGGTATACTTTATATAAACATTATTTGATAGTAATTACAAGCAACTCTCCAATACATTTACAGGCTTTCCCATTAATGTATGAGGGTAACTTTATATAAACATTATTTTACAGTAATTACAAGCAACCATCCAATATATCTAAATACTTGTCCCATTAGCTGACGTGCTGACGACGTGCTGACGTGCTACGGTAAGCGTATTGTGTCACTTCCGGTTGTTGACTGTGTTTACCGATAATGTTTTGCTGCCCTCAGCTTAGCTAAACTTTGCTTTATTCTTCATCACTGTGGATAAAATACCTGCAGTATATTTAAACGTACGCTAGTTCTGCACAAGCACTCCTAGCTCTCTCCTTCGTTTAGCGACTTCTCTTGCTAATCCCGTAGCAGGTAGTTGTTTTTGCTCTGCTGTTTTAGCTTAGCAGCTAACATAGCTAAACAGTTAACGATGGCTTCTCTCTCTCCCTCCCACTCTCCCGCTCTCTCTTGCTCGGTGTGTCATATGTTTAGCTATTCCTCCGCCTCCTTTAGTGACAATAGTAAATGTAATAAATGTAGTTTATTTGCAGTGGTGGAGGCGAGGCTTAGTGAATTGGAAGCGCGGCTCCGCACCATGGAAAACAAATCGGTAACTATTGTTAGCCAGCCCCCAGTAGCCGGTGCGGGCCGACCTAGCATAGCTCCTAGCATAGCTCCTACTCCCCCGGTGGTTCCCGAGCAGCCGGGAAACCAGGGCGGCTGGGTGACTGTCCGAAGGAAGCATAGTCCTAAGCAGAAGCCCGCGGTTCACCTCCAACCAGTTCACGTTTCCAACAGGTTCTCCCCACTCAGTGACACACCCGCTGAGAAACCAACTCTGGTTATTGGCAGCTCCATAGTGAGAAACGTGAAGTTAGCGACACCAGCAACCATAGTCAAATGCATTCCTGGGGCCAGAGCGGGCGACATAGAATCTAATTTAAAACTGCTGGCTAAAGCTAATCGTAAATATGGTAAGATTGTTATCCATGTCGGCGTTAATGACTGTCGATTACGCCAATCGGAGGTCACCAAAATTAATGTTGAGTCGGTGTGTACATATGCAAAGACTATGTCGGACTCTGTAGTTTTCTCTGGGCCCCTGCCAAATCTGACCAGTGATGACATGTATAGCCGCATGTCATCATTCAACCGCTGGTTGTCGAGGTGGTGTCCAGAAAACGATGTGGGCTTCATAGACAATTGGCGGACTTTTTGGGGAAAACCTGGTCTGATTAGGAGAGACGGCATACATCCCACTTTGGATGGAGCAGCTCTCATATCTAGAAATATGGCTGAGTTTATTAGACCAAAACCATGACCATCCAGAGTTGAGACCAGGAAGCAGAGCTGCAGTCCTACACGCTTCTCTGCGCTTCCATTAGAGCAGTTACCCACCCAATACTACATAGAAACTGTGTCTGTCCCCCGACCTCTCAAATCATTTAAATCAATTAACTCTAAAGTAAACAGAAGAGGAATCTTTCATAAAAATCTAATAGAAATTAACACCACCAATGTCACAGTGCAACAAAATAGGAAAATCAAATGTGGACTCTTAAACATTAGATCTCTGTCATCTAAAGCTGTATTAGTAAACGACCTAATCTCAGATTATCATATCGATCTATTTTGTCTTACTGAAACCTGGCTGTGTCATGAAGAATATGTTAGCCTAAACGAATCCACTCCTCCAAGTCATATTAATACTCACATTCCTCGAGACACCGGCCGAGGAGGTGGAGTTGCAGCCATTTTTAACTCAAGCCTAATAATCAATCCTCGACCTAAACTTAATTATAACTCATTCGAAAGCCTCGTTCTTAGTCTTTCACACCCAACCTGGAAAACTTTACAGCCAATTCTATTTGTTATAGTGTACCGCCCTCCTGGCCCGTACTCTGAATTTTTATCTGAATTCTCAGAGTTTTTATCAAACTTAGTCCTTAGTACAGATAAAGTAATTGTAGTAGGTGACTTTAATATCCATGTGGACGTCGATATTGATAGTCTTAGCACTGCGTTTATCTCATTATTAGACTCAATTGGCTTCTCTCAGAGTGTAAATAAACCTACGCACTGTCTTAACCACACCCTCGACCTTGTTCTGACTTATGGCATTGAAATTGATCATCTAATAGTTTTTCCACAAAATCCTATTTTATCTGACCATTACTTAATAACTTTTGAGTTCCTATTAATAGACTACACGCCATTAGACAAAAACATCTTTACTAGATGTCTTTCTGATAGTGCTGTAGCTAAATTTAAAGAAGCGATCCCACTAGTACTAAATTCAGTGCCATGTCTCAATACTACAAAGGAGTCTTATGCTAACTTTAGTTCCTCTGAAACTGATAATCTTGTTGACAGTACCGCAAGCTCCATGCGAACAACACTCGACTCTATCGCTCCTTTAAAAAGGAAGATAATAAAACATAAGAAGCTAGCTCCATGGTATAACTCGCAAACCCGTAAATTAAAGCAAACATCGCGAAATTTTGAAAGGATTTGGCGTTCCACCAAACTGGAAGAATCTCGTTTAGTCTGGCAAGATAGTCTTAAAACATATAGGAAGGCCCTCTGTAATGCCAGAGCTGCCTATTATTCATCATTAATAGAGGAGAATAAAAACAACCCTCGGTTCCTTTTCAGCACTTTGGCCAGGCTGACAAAGAGTCATAACTCTATTGATCCATGTATTCCTATAGCTCTCAGTAGTAATGACTTTTTGAGCTTCTTTAATGACAAAATTCTAACTATTAGAGACAAAATTCTGCCCTCAACAGGCACTGAATCACCCTCCAATTCAGGAACCTTAGAAATAGCTGCTAAACCCGATATATATTTAGACTGTTTCTCTCCAATCGACCTTTGTGAATTAATTTCAATGATTTCGTCCTCTAAACCATCATCCTGTCTCTTGGACCCCGTCCCAACTAGGCTGCTTAAGGAAGTCTTACCCTTAATGAGCACTTCTTTACTAGATATGATCAATCTGTCTCTAGTAACAGGCTATGTACCACAGTCCTTTAAAGTAGCTGTAATTAAACCTCTTCTTAAGAAGCCCACACTGGATTCAGCCGTTTTAGCCAACTATAGACCTATATCTAACCTTCCCTTTCTCTCTAAGATCCTCGAGAAAGCAGTTGCCAATCAGTTATGTGACTTCCTACATAACAATAGTTTATTTGAGGATTTTCAGTCAGGTTTTAGAGCGCATCATAGCACAGAGACAGCATTGGTGAAAGTTACGAATGACCTCCTAACTGCATCGGACAAAGGACTTCTTTCTGTACTTGTCTTGTTAGATCTTAGTGCTGCATTCGACACCATTGACCATCACATCCTGTTACAGAGACTGGAACATTTAATTGGTATTAAAGGAACTGCATTAAGCTGGTTTAAATCCTATTTTTCAGATCGACTTCAGTTTGTACATGTTAACAATGAATCCTCCATCCACGCAAAAGTTAGACACGGAGTTCCACAAGGTTCTGTGCTTGGACCAATACTGTTCACCTTATATATGATTCCTTTAGGTAATATTATTCGGAAACACTCCATAAATTTTCATTGTTACGCTGATGATACCCAATTATATTTATCAATGAAGCCAGATGAATTAAATCAGTTAACTAAACTTCAAGTGTGCCTTAAGGACATAAAGACCTGGATGACTGACAATTTTCTGCTACTGAACTCAGACAAAACTGAAGTTATTGTGTTTGGCCCTCAACACCTTAGAAACACATTATCTAATGATATAGCTACTCTGGATGGCATTACCCTGGCCTCCAGCTCCACCGTAAGGAATCTGGGAGTTATCTTTGATCAGGATATGTCCTTCAGCCATCATATAAAACAAATTTCAAGGACTGCCTTTTTTCACCTACGTAATATAGCAAAAATCAGGCACATCCTGCCTCAAAAAGATGCAGAAAAACTAGTCCATGCATTTGTTACTTCTAGGTTGGATTATTGTAATTCTTTATTGTCAGGCTGCCCTAACAAGTCTCTAAAGACTCTCCAGCTGGTCCAGAATGCAGCTGCACGTGTACTAACAAAAACTAGGAAAAGAGATCATATTTCTCCTATTTTAGCTTCGCTACATTGGCTTCCGGTAAAATCCAGAATAGAATTTAAAATACTTCTCCTTACTTATAAAGCTCTTAATGGTCAGGCGCCTTTATATCTTAAAGAGCTCATAGTACCTTATTACCCCACTAGAGCACTGCGCTCCCAAAATGCAGACTTACTTGTGGTTCCTAGAATAACTAAAAGTAGAATGGGAGGCAGAGCCTTCAGCTATCAGGCTCCTCTCCTGTGGAACCATCTTCCAGATTCAGTCCGGGGGGCAGACACCCTCTCTACGTTTAAGAGTAGGCTTAAAACTTTCCTTTTTGATAAAGCTTATAGTTAGGGCCGGCCAGGCTCGCCTTGGACCGGCCCCCAGTTATGCTGCTATAGGACTAGACTGCCGGGGGACTTCCCATGATGCACTGAGCTCCTCTCTCCTCTCTCCTCCTCCTCCTCCTCTCCATTTCAATGCTTCATGTACCATTAATGCATGTTACTAACTTGACTTCTTCCCCGGAGTCTCTGTGCTCTCTCATCTCACAGGAAGATCCAGCGCCTGAATGGTGGGCCGCGGCTGTGGGGACTGTGGCGTGGTCCCGTGGATGTCCTGCTTCTATTTCTATTTCTGCTACTGATATTATTGCTGCTATTATAAATTCATAGCTCTACTTACATTACTGCTGTTATGGTTATTGTTTTTGTTGTTATTATACTTCTCTGTGTCTCTCCCCACCCCACCCCCCTCTCCCCTTCCCCCGTCCCCCTCCCTCCTTCTTTCTCTGTAAACCCAACCGGTCAAGGCAGATGGCCGCCCACCTAGAGCCCGGTTCTGCTTGAGGTTTCTTCCCGTTAAAGGGGAGTTTTTCCTTGCTGCTGTCGCCAAGTGCTTGCTCATGGGGGGAATTGTTGGGTCTCTGTAAATGAGTACGGTCTCGACCTGCTCGATGTGTAAAGTGCCCTGAGATAACTTTTGTTGTGATTTGGCGCTATATAAATAAAATTGAATTGAATTGAATTGAATTAATGTATATGGTTTACTTTATATAAACATTATTTGACAGTAATTGTAAGCAACTCCCCAATATATCTGCAGACATTTCACATTAAAGTATGGGGTTTTGTATGTACAAAAACCTGGTCTAAAAGTACCTTTATATCAACTTCTTTTACACTTAATAAATATATACATTTTTCTGCTGACATTTTACAATATTCTCCAATCCATTCAATGCAGATCCCCATTTGACATGTATAAGATTTTAGGATGTATAATAATCAGACTGTATCATCAAATTACCTTGCTGCTTGCTTTAGAAAGTAATTCACTATTATTACAGTGTTATCCTTAAAGTTTCAGGATTAATAAATCAATAAAACAACCATATCGAATTATAATGTGTCTCTGAAGCTGATCAACTCAATAAGAGTTCAAACAGAATACTTTACTAGAATATCTTTATTTTTTTTCTCATTCAGATTACTTTAACAGACATCAATGGAAGTGAAAACAGTTTTGTACATTGCATCAGTACAATGTCTTGCATGTTGCATTATAGCAAAAGGAGAACTTTAGGAATTCATACATGTTATTCCTATGGTCTAAGATGGTTCAAAAATGTTAGTGAATTTGAACAAATCTCAAAAATTATTTTGCTAAAATTAAAATTTGTGATGTCATCTGATATAATGTCTGGAGCTTTTCCAAAAAGAATGAATTGAGAAAGACGTTATAGATAACACTGAGAACATCCAGGGGGATGTTCTGAGTATACAGGTACATTTTCTGTTTCAGAAATGAAAGGCTACAATAGAATAAAGATAATTTGGGTATCAAAAAATATCTACAAAATTAGTTTTACATTTATTGTCTATTAAGCAGCTCCAGACTTTATGCCTAATGACATCACAAATTTGAGTCTTACTTCTTTGGTTGTGGCTTTGAATAATTCATGTTCATAAATATCAGAGGTGGGAATAAGTTACACATGTGCAAGTCACAAGCAAGTCTCAACTCTTAACCTTAAAGGCTCAAGCAAGTCCTAAGTCACTGTGTTTAGTTAACTTGTAGTATAACTTGCAGTAGTTAGCACAAAGCTAGTGGGTTTTAGCAGCAGCGAAAATATGCTGGTGGACTGTAAGCTACATATACTGCTTCATTGTGGTTGTAAAGTCTGTAAATAAACACAGCCCAGTGTCAGCCTGAGTCTCTGGCTGCAACACATGACTATTTTGGTACATTTACTTGCCAAGTCTACCCGCATTTGCTGTTTGCACAACGAAACATAGTATTCTATCTGATGATTACTTTTTTCTGCTGTGGATTGTGTAGACTAATACATCCATTAATTTAGAACACATCTGAACACATTTGATTGCATTTGTCACACAGTTGATTAGAGAGAGAAAGAGACCATTCTGCTGTGGTTGAGTTACATTGACTAGTGAGGGACCACCAACAAAAAGATGAATGAATGAATGGTCTGGTAATATTGAGCTCGAGAGAAAATCAGCGCAGGTATGGGAAAATGCTTTCAACAAGCTTTCAGCTTGATCCTGTCTTGCATTGTTTTCTAGGTCCTGCTAGACACTGTCTTTAAAGCGCCTAGTACACTGCACTAGAAGTCACCCTATCATGTCTCAAAACGCTAACTGTTCATGCTCAATATCTACAATAATGCAAATAGGCGAAGTCAACTCTCAAGTCATGAATACCAAGTCGAGTCTTATCAGTGTTAGTCAAGCAAGTCACAAGTCCTCAAATTTGCGACTTGTGTCAAGTCATGTGACTTGAGTCCCCCACCTACGACAAATATTGATAGCACTTTCCTTGGCCATGGAAATAGGGGCTAAAATCAAAAGCAGGAGTAAATTCCTTCCAGTAACAAACAAATAAGCTAATACATAATCAGTATTAACATACAGATGTGAATGCATTCGAAAAAAAGCCTCAAGTTCATATGGCAGATTGAAAGTCACCCACTTCCTTTCAGAATTCCAACAATGGCTATGATCCTCTGCAGTGAGCCTCACCAAGCCTTGTCCTGAGAATACAAAAATAGAAAATATGTATCATGCTCCTTATGCTGCTAAAAGTGCCTGCACACCAACAGGTGGCAACGTTGTTGCCTGTATGTTTTCAATGTACACACAATGGCAACTTTGCCTCTTGGCTGCTGCTCCAAAGGAGTGTAGTTTGCTGCTTGAACAGAAATTGAACATGATCAAACTTGGCATCTTTTAGTGCAGGGACGTTAAGGGTTTTAAACGGTCTGAAATTAAGGTTGGGGCCAGATCAAGCTGTTCTTTAAATGTGATCAACAAAATCTTAAAACCATTCGTAAAATTGACTGGTATCCCATATAGGGATGCTTAATTTGGAGTAATGTAGTAGTCTCTACATTTGGAACCAGTTAAAACCCTAGGTGCAGTATTTTGCACACTTGCAATACAGTGATTGAATTATGCAGAATGTACAGTTTGAAATAAAAAACAACAAACAACAAATATACATATTATATATAAAATAACATGATTAAAATCCCTATAATCAATACAGTGAAAATTCTCAAAATTACTGATCATCTAACCTATCAATAACTTCAATCAGGAAACTGAAATCTTGGTGCAGATGGCCAAAATTAGTTTAACATAATTATGTGTGTATGTATGTATTTCTTTATTTTGAATGTAATTTATTTACATAGCAGTCAAAGTGTGTATATCTAGGGCTAAAATAAAGAATGAATTCAAGTGCTATGGAATTTGTTTGAATTATATAGAACATTAACATTATGTAATTTATAGGCAAATAATAGGAAGTTAGCTGATGTTGTGTAGCTGCTGGTGCTCTGATTCTGCCTCGCTTGGGTGGCAAGCTAACAGGTGACTCCATTCGTTGTTGTATTAACGTTACTGTAAAGTAATTGCTTCTTACAAAGCCAGCAAACAGCCTTATCTTTATCAATAATAGTAAAATCCAAAATGCTTACACACAGTGCGTTGGTGTTGAGATGATCCGAGTTTCCTCCATTTTTTATTGCACTCTCTCTACCTAGCTCTATGTCATGCAATAGTTCCAACATGACAGTGCGGTTTAACCATTGATCTATATAATGAGGGTTTAGCAGCCAGGCCGGCACAGCGTAACAACACCATCTGTTGGAATACAAGGCACATTACGTGAATCTGGGACTCTGTAGAGCAGATTACTAAATTGTTAGTGGGGCAAGCATTATCTGCAGTGCTCCCATTTTGAATTCGATCACATCATTATAGTTCGAACTTTAATATTTCACCAGGTTCAAAAGTTTGAAGTTCAACTGAAAAGTGACAGCCCTAATATGCACCTGGTGGATTGCAGCATTGAATAAAATTAGACTGTCTCTGTCCCGCAACACGTGTGCAGGGCTCTACACTGCGAGTAAAAAGGTTGCATATGCAACCTTTTTTTTTGGGACATGCAATTTCATATTTGTATTGTATTGTATTGCTTATCTTTCTGTTATTTGTAATATTTCCATTAGCATACCAGGAATGTCTAACTGCAGCCTATGATAATGTTCCACTCCTCCCTAGTAGGCTACTGATACCTTTGCATAGTCTAAATAAAAAAAAGTTGTCCTCAGTCAAGGAAACAGAATGCGTGGATCAGAGCTGAAACAACTCTTTTGTTGTGAATTACATCTGATTATTTTAAGAAGCAAAATAAGGAGAGAAGAGAATGATGAGGCAGAGACGCAGAGCTGAAGGGTGCAGATGATGTAAAGAGAGCAGGCTGGTCTGGCACACGTAAATTTTTACTCCTGTCTCGTCCCCTCCCGACCTGTTGAGTCATTCTCCTGTCTTGTTCCAATCATGTGACTGATTCCAGAATTTGCCTTGTCCCAATCCCAGTTAAAATGAAATAAATGACTCCTATCCCATCGATATGTCTAAATGAACACGTATGCAACGCAAACCATACCCCCGAACTGTGGGACTCGATGTGACAGTCCATTGTAGGCAACTCCCAAAAATTTGAAGCAGCATGACAGTCACAAATACAAAACCTGCAGTGACAGATGCATGACCCAAAACAATGAGACAAGTTCAACCAAATCTTGTGGTGGTGCCACCTACTGAGAAAGTTGGTTGTGCAACTAGTAGAAAGGTTAGTCTAGAACCCTGCACACGCAACTCATGCGCAATATAAAAACACATCAAAAACGCTGCCTCTGTAGATTCCTGGTAATACTTAGAAGTGCAGAGTATTCTCTGGACCTGAAAATTGTTAAAATTACTTTCCATGCTTGTGTAAGTGCAACAGAGTGGTCAAGGCTATTGCACAGTGCGCACACCTGGTAAACAGATAGTAGGCCTGGGTCACGCAGTGTAGCACCCAGCAGCAGTTCCTTGAACTTGGCTTTCCTCTGGCTGAGAACGTCCTCCTGCTGGGTGGTGAGGCTAGGTATGACCTTGGGGATGTTGCTATAACCTTATGTGAAGGCTGTGCAACAACTCAGGAAGGGGCTAGGGGATGCAAAGTTCAAATCATTATCATAATAAAAATACTTATTTTATCAATAAATTTGTGACACATTGATATACTAACGTTACATTAAAACATACAACATACATCTACATGCACATCTGTCAGGGCAAGGCCCACACACACAACACTTTATACACACTACACTATAGATATCGCTACCACACTGTAAATCTTACTGCATTGTTTCTTTTTTAAATGCTATATTGCTGTTTCTGTGCTGCCATATTACAATTTTGTTATTATTGCTATTACTATTGCTATTGCTGCAAAGTCAAAGAACACAGACACCAACACTAACTTAGTTGGTAGGTGGCAGGTTACCAATAACTTATTTAACTTAACTACTATTTAAAGTAGGAGCAGCTGGGTGGTCTAATGTTTCTTTAATTAATAGTATTAGTGACTTATCAAGCTAACTGGCTAAACTTATTAACACTAGCATACTAGCTGCCACTCAAAGTCAGTCAGGTCACAACTTGCCACAGCCTTTTATTTACATGTTTGAAGGATGGAATAGGAACTTAAATATGTACTGGTCAACTGACAAATGTAACTTATTTAAGGTTACTATGACTGATGCAAGGCTAACGTTATTAGGACTGGCATAATGCCACACAGACTTACTTAATCCATACAAAAGGCAAATGCTAACGTTAGCCCTGCTGACTCGACATAAATTCTAAATTCTAAATTCTGACACTTATGCAACATCAACGCTTTAGTTATGTCAAGTTATAGCTAGCGTTGGATGCTACTATCTTACTTTCCCTTTCTGCTGCCCTTAGTGTTAGCTCAAATCATGACAAGTTCAGTTGATATCTTTCTTTATATGAAAATTCATAGGAAGAAAAACAAAATTGTTACCTTACCTTTAGTGAAAGCTGAATGTGAATCATCATCCTCGAATCAACAGGCTTGGGAAATGACTTGCATTACCTTATCCAAATTGTCTCTCTATAGTCTCTGTGCTTCAGTAGTGCGCGTAGATTCAAACAAATAAATATTGCACAGTCATTGGATGAATCACGCTGGTCAGACCCACCCCCAGAACTCAAACAATATCATTGGTCGAGATCGTCTCCCCACAGCTTGATTCATCCACAACACTCATTTGTTGGAATCTGCGCACACTTTCTTGATCTGTCTGAAGCACAGAGACTATAGAGAGACATTTTCTATGTTTACATTTATATGTTTTTCAACTATTTTGAGGTCTTACATCCATGTCTTACATCCCTTCACTCCCATATTACCCATATTACCAAAGCTCAAGCCTTGGCTGAACTGTTGACCCCTAGCATCAAATCCCAGTCTTACACATATTTCTCACCTATTGCAAAAAAAAAAAAAATAGAACACACCAATTTTAAAGCTTTATTCATATTGAGTTCCCTCTTTATTCAGCTTATATTATCTCTGCTCTTTGCTCTTTTGCTCTTTGTTCCCTTCGACCTGTAGAAATGGTGGAGTGACCTAATGATTTGAGGGAGCAGTAAGACTGCAGTGAGGGCCTTGAATTTTGTTGAACATAGGCTGACTGTGACTCACTTTGGGTCTTAATATTTAGAGAAGAAAAATGAGATCTACAAATGATCGCACCTTCACAAGGAAAAGACACATTGATGCTACATATGCTATTTCAAGTTGTGTTTTCAAATACTTTTTTTGTCTTTTGAAGACAGACAATGTAATATCAGCTGTCAAGTCAAGTATCCAAGACTGGTAACGTTACTTAGAGTTTATGCTGTGTGTAGCAGGTGTGGTGGAAGCATTACAGGTGGCCATGACCTCAACAAGGACCAATGTACTGAAAGAAATAAACATCTTGTAACAAATATAAAAGAGCCTTTCTTTCTCAACAGTCATATTCAAGATAATAATCTCGCACAGTGCTGTTGATATCAGTACACATAGGTTTCAGTACCCAGCTGACTTCTATCAGTGTCAAAATCAGAAATATGCACACTGTTTGCAATAGTGGTGTGGAAACTATAATCTTTAATTTAAGAATCGAACTGCAGATTTTCGAATTTCTTATTTGGTTTAATTCCTTAAAAGGCTAAAAAAAAAGAAAAGAAAAAAAGAGAAAAAGCAGCAATAATAATTATGGCTATGCAAGCCAGTATCTGTAAAATATTTATTGTAAGGATACTAAATGGCTACCATCACATGCAACTTAGCTTATTAATGTTCACCTCCACATCTTTGCCCATTTTGGATTAGCCGGAAGATAGGCGGAGTCAGGCACTGCCAAGATGGCAATGACTGGAGCCACCCACTTTGAGCTTCAAAACAGCTCCTCAGAAACCAATAGGTGACATCACGGTGGTTACGTCCATATTTTTTACAGTCTATGTGATTGGTCCACTGAACATGCTGCTCTGTCCCACCCACTAAACAGTCAATACAGAGAGCCACATTAACTCTCATTCACTGAGAAATACCGGCGACTCCCTTCAAGGAGAGGAGTTAAGGTCTGTCCAAAAAGTCACTAGATATGTTGCTAGTTGCTTTTTTGAGAAAAAGTCACTGAAGGGGTCTGAAAAATCACAAAATCTAGTGACAAAGTCGCTAAGTTGGCAACACTGAGAGAGACAGACAAACAGACATTGCATCTAGACTGCTCACATGTGCCACCTGGTGGTTGTTGGTGTGCACTGCAGCTACTCCTGGATAAATTATTTCATCCCCCTTCATATGAGTGACATCTGTAGATAGCATTACATGACTATTGGCAACATTATAGAGGTATTTTAGTGGAACGTTTTTACTGCATTGTTGTTATTTGGAGTTGTTAGGTGAGCACAACCCAATACTAAAACTGTTAAAAACAGGCTCAAATAGTGACCAACAGGTATTAATGTAAGCCAACAGGCCTTGATGTGATGAGAAAAGGACTTTACCCTGAATAGTATTGGTTTCTGTAAAAGTGTGTCCCTGTGTGTTCATGTGGGGGGTTGTCTGTCAAATTCTTTTTCTTTTGTTGTCTGTAACAGCCGCACAGAAATGGTGACCATCCAGATCATGGATTGGAATAAGAGAAAGGTGAAGAACATGTGCAATACCTTGTGCACAAGATTCTGTAAGGTAACTGTCATCTTTTTGAAAAGGGACCACATTGCAATCTCAGTGAGAAAGTTTAAATTCTTTCTTTTTCCCTTTTTCCCACAGACAGCAGAATCTTCAGAGGGAGAGGCAGAGACCCTTAAGGGAGAGATGTAAATGATGGGACTGTGCAGCAGTGGGCCGGGGATGTCCAGGACTGGGCTGAACATAGTAGGTGTCTCTAATCATCTTAATGTTCAACTTTACATAAACAGGCTTGACAACCTTGTGTTGAGTCGTTGATTGTAAGCTGGTTGGTTATTATTATAATAAAAATTGTGTGTGAGCAAGATAGCAACCATTATCTGGGAGATGATGTCGAGAATTGGGGGTGACTGGCGTGATCTCGTGAGATGACGTCACGCGATCTCAAGTACGGCGGGCGTGATCTCGCGAGATGGGGTCACATGTAGCATGTAGCAACCAAATAGCGGATATGACCGCAGTGTCGGTTATAACAATAGCAAGAGGGCGCCACCTGGGGGTCGGCGTCTCTGCGTTCACCCAATTCAATGTATCAAACACGTGTCTGGTGGTAGATAACGAGGGCAGAGCGGCGCTGTGTCCCACATTATCTGACCATCAAATGTTTAAGAAGAGGTGCATGTATGTGTGTGTGCGTGTGTGGGTGTTAGTAACAAGAGAGGGAAAGGAGGAAAAGAAACGCCGGAGTCCTGCGATCATGAGGGGAGAGCAGCGGTTGTTTGTCCACAGAGACAGCTTGAGATCTGTGTGGCTCAACATGAAATTAAATGGTCCAACCCCAAGAGGAGCCCTGTCAGTAACAAGCTGGCTACATACTATATTTCCTTGGCAGTTACCACCCAGTGGTATGTTACATTATTTGTCCTTTCCCAACAGTTCTGATTTAGAGCATTATGTCCCAGGTTTGGGCAGGTGTACTGTCGTGACAAAGTTTGTTGTCTCGATGATTAGACTGAACACAAGTTTTGATTTGCAAAACGTTGCAAAACTTTATTGTTGTTTTGTCTATAAAAGAAAAGCCATAGATAACTGTGCACCACGTATTTCATAGCATGGTCTATGTAGTTTTTTTTATTCCAGTAAAAGACTGCTGAGTAATGAAGAAAGTTAACAACGTGGTGCTAGCTATGATGCTGCCGATTCTGATTAGTGATGGCTAAAAGAAGTTATTGTCCAAAACGAACTAAGAGGAGAGAGGCAAAGAGGAGAGAAAAAGCATCGTCATGCAGTCCAAAGCAGGGGTTAAAAAAACAAAAAGACAAAGACTCAAAACAATAACGCTAGTTCATCCAATGTGTACATAATTTCTAATAAGTCATCTCCAGTGCCACATACTGCTTCCGATGTGTGCAAGGTGCAAAGGGCCTGTTCATTGCTTCTTGCAGCTTTAATTTTATTTTATTTTCCATGTGTTATTCTAAATTTAATTATCTGTATATATGTTCTATGTGTGTGTAGTATGGAAGGGGTTACATCTTTCATTTCATTTAAACAACCCTGTGTTGTAACATGACAATTAAATGGCATTGATTCCTTGATTCCTTGACCTTGCAAATCTGAGGGTACAGATAACAGCAGGGGACAGGACAACTACTGCCTCTTAAAAACACAAGCATCTGACGGAACCTGTGCAGCATCCTCTGAAAAACTCTGATGGAACTAAAATGTACATTTCTAGTCTCAGATACTTAATCCATAACAAAACACATAGCCCTTCATTTCAAGTAAAACATGACTTCAAAACTGGAGTTTCTAGGCTTTGATACAGTAACAGTAACAATATATATTTTGAAATATGTTTTTATCATAATAAAATGCTGTTTTTCCACTACAGTGGCAATCACATTTGTCTAATATTCACAAAGTATTATCTGAATCATTTTATCCTCACAAAGCCATGTATACTTTTGTTCTTTTATAGATTCTGTTTTTGTGATTTCTTCCTTTTTTCATTTATTTTTTATTTAATAGACCTTTTCACACATGTACACACACTGTAATTGTCTGGTTGTTTCATGGACCGCTGTCAAACTCAATAACATGATACGACCACTTGTTACTGTATTCAGCCTACTCATCAATTGCATATGTACATTTGTTTAGGTCATAGTAGTCCAGATCTTTGGTTTAATGTCCTTACATACCAATACTATAGATACTGTCAGTGCATTCCTCAACCTATCTTGCGTAAACACAGGACTACAAAGGACACACGGATGAACTGCCATGTAAACTTGCCCTGTGTATTACACATTTGTGTCATTCAGATAGCTGAGTTGGCGATTACTGATTGATGGGCATGTGCTGTATCTCTAAAATGCAAATATTTTGTGGTATAATTTCTGTGTAATGCAGTTGTGTCACAACATGTGGTCTCGCCTATTTCCAAATGTTTGTTTTCATGTTAAAAATATGTTTGGCTGAATGGCGGTGATGGGAATTGTACACCTCCTCCATCCCTCCTATCCCTTCTTATTAAGTCACAAGCTGTGTGTTTAGTTTTGTAAAATTGTTCTAAGGCTTTATAGCCTCATTTAGGGGAGGCAGGATAGCCTAGAGGTAAAGAGCCCAACCAGTAAAAGAAAGGTTGGTGGTTCAATCCTGACACCCTGTGTATTCCAGCTTTGAGTTGGTAAGTGAAGGATGGCTGGTATTGAAAGGCTGGCACAGTATCTATGGTGCCCACCATGGTGGCACACCATGTGTGCTTAAGTTCCCTTGAGTAAGACACTAAACCCTCAAATTGCTCCAGGGACACTGCACTCTCCACTCTGACCTCTGTGATGAAATACATGTGTATGGGGGTTGTGTGTATGTGTAACATGGAGGGATATGCCAAAATAAAAATAAAAATTTGATTACGTTGACTAGTAGGCTACTCTTCATTCTGCAATCATTTGTAGTATTGTTCATCCTATTGCATTGAATTGTCATATATTAATATCCAATTCAAAGATTTAACTATCTGTAATATCTGTGTTGTGTATTGGGACCTTGGACACCTTGGGGTATGTTCACTAGCTAACTAATCTACTGCTAGCTACCTACAGCTGCTAACGTTTATTATTAATCCATCTGATTGCAGATGTACTGAGTTGCACTGTCTCATTTGGAAGCCACATTATACATATGTAACAAATTATAAACCACATTAACACTTTATAGAAAAAAAAACAGATCAAAGGATGAGGCCCAGAAGTTCTGTTTAGAAACATTGCTTAATGCGGTCTCAGAATTCTGAGAATAAAGTCAGAACTCTGAGAAAAAAGTCTCAAATCAATTTTACACGTGGCCCTAATCCTCTTCTGTAATTTTGTTACAAGCATATTCAAACCAGCATATCTTTCGTTAAAAATGTCATACATTTGCAAAGCTTAAATGTCTAGATTTCAGTACAGGGACCACCTATATCCTTCAGACTGTCATATGTCTCAGTCAGACAAAGGCAGGCCTACTTGTAAACCCTGAAGCTTGACCACGAGGCTGCCTTTGTCCTTCAATTCCTGAAACAAAGGAAGAGCGCCAAAAGGCTGCTCACACAGACTACAACTCCCAGCCTGTTCTGCAGTTTGCACACGCATTCACCTTGTGTACAGCTGTTGTTTTATGTATGTTTTGCTAAAATAGTGTTAGTCGTAGTACAGTAATTTCATAACTAGAGCAACTGTTAATCATATTAATTCTTGCTGAGATTAATAAATTTGGTTGTACATTTAAAGAGAAGTCTTTTGTGATTATTGTGTTTAGTTGTTGTGATAAGTGGCTGGTTGAAAGTCAGAGCTCAGACTCAAACCTTCTTCATTCACCCGTGGATGCTGGTATCCCTCAGATATTAGCATTCCTAAGTGAACTCCTTTTATGAGACTACCTTACTGTTGGTCCTGGTTTCCGGGTGGTGCCCCATTATTATTCATTTGTATTAATAATTTTATTGATTTTAATAATTGATAATTACCTTAATTGAATTATTCGTTATTGCTAATCACCAAACCCTCCCAGCACTGGCACGAGTTACGGATGGGACAACCACTTCCTCTTCCCCAAATATTTTACAATATCACAAAATTACTAACTTAGATACTGCATATTTCACCAGTCTGGAATAATTTAAGATACTCTATAATGGCTGAAAGCTTAGATTCTGTCTGTTTACCTTCTAGGCTGGGAGTGATTGTTGTTGTATTTGAGGAACAAAGCTCTTTCTTGTCCAGAAGCCTTTCTTGTCTATTTGTGCCAGTGTTGCTGTGGCTGTATTAGTGAGGTCAGATCACTGTTGATGATTTCTCTGACCTTTCTCTGGCCAGGGAACAGTCAATCATGCTACTGTATAGTGAGCATATGTAGTTCAGCCCTTGCTTCTCCTTCTCCTTCCCTCCAACCACTGATGAACTGATCAAGATGGGCTTAGATGCAAATACTCATTAAGTCACCCAATTTCTGAAAAATGACATTCTAAGGCAGAGAGATATACACACCACTTCTCATCAAACTTTGACAGGTCCCAATCAGAATGTGCCACATCATCACCGGAAGTCCCTCCCTTTCATTCAATGAGAGCACAGTATTTTCCGTAAGACCTGCCTCCGCGTGATCCAATGATTGCGTGCCAGATCATAGATGGGAGTTGAATGTGGGAACCAATGAATGTGACATATAAATAAATGGAAAGACCAATGAGAGGAGGGGTGGGAATTCGTAAAATATGAATCCTTAAGAGTCTTTGTGAGAACTGTGTAAATCAGCAACAACAATGGAAAAACTGCAACTTGCCATGTCTGTGAGATCAGCGTATTCGTACTACTAGTACTACTATCACATCAGGCAGAGGTATTGGTGCTAATATGATTGGTACAAGTATTTACAAGTATTTGTGGCAGTAGCTGAATCACACACTTCCCTCCCTCTGTCACACACACACACACACACTCTCTCTCTCTCTCTCTCTCTCTCTCTCTCTCTCTCTCTCTCATTTAAGGTCACTTTTGGTATCTATAGACCTGTCCGTCAAATTATGGGTAATTATGTATAATAACGTAGACAGAATAATAGATGGTTTAACCTAAGGTCTTTAGGGTTAGGCTTTCCCATGGGAGAAAGCGAGAAAAATTAGAAATGAATAAAAATCAATAACTAAAAAACGCAGGGTATGCGCAGAATGCATCCCCTGACAATAATATGTATTGTTGTTGTTGTTGATGATTATATGGCGTAAAACCAATGCTCAAAAAAAGTAATGGGCAGACTAAAAAATATGCCACAATGTAATGTAATCCCCTCTTTTAAAATATTGTTTCCTCCTTTTTCTTTTTTAAGTATTGTTTAACAAAATAGTAGGGTATAAAATAACCCTTCTCCTTCGTGAATCAGCCACAGGGTTCACTGAAGATGGACAAAGTTGACAAGATGAGTCGCAGTATGGAAATACTATTTCATCAGTCTTGCTATTTAAAAAGTTTAAATATAGCATGTATTTATTTTAGAAAATAAAGTTTGCACAGAGATTCACCCTACTCCTCCTATAGAAAATGTGTTTCTCGGTAAGTAATCTATCATTTCTCTGAATCACCGTTTATTCTGTTTTTTTAAAAAAGATTGGGCTTTTTAACTATGACTTAACGCAATCAGAATACAGTACTGTTTGTTTTTCTGATTACAATGTCAATAACCTTTGTGAGATTTAAGAAGAGATTTAAGTGAAGAAGGAGAGAGTTCACCGATAATCTGTCCACAAAGTAGCCGTCTGAGCATCAGCAGCTTCGAAAACTTCCTAAACCCAGCCCAGTGTGTGTGTGTGTGTGTGTGTTTGTGTGTGTGTGTGTGTGTGTGTGTGTGTGCGCGCGAGAGAGAGTCTTTCGGTGACGTATCTTCCTGTGATGTGTAAATTACAAGTTTGGAGGGCAGCGCCATCAATAGGGTGGAGAAGTAATAACGTCTTAATTTAAATGTATGTAGTATGATATGAGCGTGTTGAGGTATAGAAGTACGGCGGTAATAAAACGTGTTTTAATACGAATGATAAAAATGTTTTTTATGTTTCATATATACAGAGCCTCAAATGTCGGCTTCAACACCTGTGAGGTCTGTGACACAGCCACGCAAGGCCAATAGATCAAACGGACAGGCATCTGTTGCGAGGAGACTGATCAGAGGTAGGCTTTGTATATTTTTATTTATTTATGACTCAAAATGTACAATAATACGTGATATAAAAATATAGATGTCTTTTACATCATATCTTAGGTAACCTAAATCATTAAAGCTGCAGTATAAGTTAAAGATACACAGGATTAAAGTGACATTTTCTCTCACTCTCTTTAATCACAGAGGTGGTACAAAGGACAAATCAGATTCACCTGCGTAACCCCGGAGTGCAACTGGGAAGAGGACCTCCCTTTCAACGTCAGAGAAGTGAAAGAGCCTGCTCCAGTAATCCACAGCATCTGAGCGCACTCAAGCTCAAAGTACTCCTGCAATTGGGTCTGAATCTTTTTTCCTCCTTTTTAGCTATATGTGAGAAGTTGTAAAGTAAGGTGTGACATTTTCCATGGATGAAGAGTTAGTCTTAGGGTCTTTTTATGATCTTTGTCAGTCAGACTGACAAAGACCGCTTACAGCGTAATGAAGTTGACGCTCAACACAATGCAAAAAGAGACCGATGTCCAACCTATTTCTCCTCACTCGGCCACAAATGATACAAATTTATACAAAACAGATCAGAAATTTGAGGCAGGAAACTGAACTGGCTGCAGCCTCCTCCTCCTCGGTCAAAATCAGAGAGAGCGAGTTGAACCTAATCCACCCAAAACAGTGTCCAGCGACTGCTTTAACAATCTGGAAATAAGATGAGTGTTCACGCTTCCTCCTCCCAGAAATGTGCCTGATCTTGTTCAATTTTATGAAGACATCGTGAAGATCCTTAAAGATCTGGCTGACGCAGGAAAATCAGAGGCTAGATGCAACAATGTAATGCAGTTGGAGTTGGCGAAAACGTGCAAAATCACATTTCTGTTACTGTCAACGACAAGGGTGGCGACGATATCCTGCCAGCTTTTGAAGGCTTACTAGAGCGGTTAGGACAATCAAACACAAATATTGCATCAGATGCTAGTCTAGAATTAATTGTTCAGGTGGTACGGAATCCCAGAGGCGGCGCTAAACGAAAGGTGGAAAAAACGTTAGACTGTGAAATCATAAATAAGAAAAACACGCCATCTAAATGTTGTAGACAATAGGGACGACCAGCTCTGCTTTGCCATCAGCTTAGCTCATCTCACCGATCCTAAACTCACCGATAGCCAGGAACTGTGATTCAGTAAAGTACGGCTATGGCTGACGGATGTGCTGACGTGCTACGGTAAGCGTATTGTGTCACTTCCGGTTGTTGACTGTGTTTACCGATAATGTTTTGCTGCCCTCAGCTTAGCTAAATTTTGCTTTATTCTTCATCACTGTGGATAAAATATCTGCAGTATATTTAAACGTACGCTAGTTCTGCACAAGCACTCCTAGCTCTCTCCTTCTTTTAGCGACTTTTCTTGCTAATCCCATAGTAGTTAGTTGTTTTAGCTCTGCTGTTTTAGCTTAGCAGCTAACATAGCTAAGCAGTTAACGATGGCTTCTCTCTCCCCCTCCCACTCTCCCGCTCTCTCTTGCTCGGTGTGTCATATGTTTAGCTATTCCTCCGCCTCCTTTAGTGACAATAGTACATGTAATAAATGTAGTTTATTTGCAGTGGTGGAGGCGAGGCTTAGTGAATTGGAAGCGCGGCTCCGCACCATGGAAAACAAATCATTAACTAATGTTAGCCAGCCCCCAGTAGCCGGTGCGGGCCGACCTAGCATAGCTCCTAGCATAGTTCCTACTCCCCCGGTGGTTCCCGAGCAGCCGGGAAGCCAGGGCGGCTGGGTGATTGTCCGAAGGAAGCATAGTCCTAAGCAGAAGCCCGTGGTTCACCTCCAACCAGTTCACGTTTCAAACAGATTCTCCCCACTCAGTGACACACCCGCTGAGAAACCAACTCTGGTTATTGGCAGCTCCATAGTGAGAAACGTGAAGTTAGCGACACCAGCGACCATAGTCAAATGCATTCCTGGGGCCAGAGCGGGCGACATAGAATCTAATTTAAAACTGCTGGCTAAAGATAATCGTAAATATGGTAAGATTGTTATCCATGTCGGCGTTAATGACTGTCGATTACGCCAATCGGAGGTCACCAAAATTAATGTTGAGTCGGTGTGTACATATGCAAAGACTATGTCGGACTCCGTAGTTTTTTCTCTGGGCCCCTGCCAAATCTGACCAGTGATGACATGTATAGCCGCATGTCATCATTCAACCGCTGGTTGTCGAGGTGGTGTCCAGAAAACGATGTGGGCTTCATAGACAATTGGCGGACTTTTTGGGGAAGACCTGGTCTGATTAGGAGAGACGGCATACATCCCACTTTGGATGGAGCAGCTCTCATATCTAGAAATATGGCTGAGTTTATTAGACCGAAACCATGACAACCCAGAGTTGAGACCAGGAGGCAGAGCTGCAGTCCTACACGCTTCTCTGCGCTTCCATTAGAGCAGTTACCCACCCAAAACTACATAGAAACTGTGTCTGTCCCCCGACCTCTCAAATCATTTAAATCAATTAACTCTAAAGTAAACAGAAGAGGATTCTTTCATAAAAATCTAATAGAAATTAACACCACCAATGTCACAGTGCAACAAAATGGGAGAATTAAATGTGGACTCTTAAACATTAGATCTCTGTCTTCCAAAGCTGTATTAGTAAACGACCTAATCTCAGATTATCATATTGATCTATTTTGTCTTACTGAAACCTGGCTGTGTCATGAAGAATATGTTAGCCTAAACGAATCCACTCCTCCAAGTCATATTAATACTCACATTCCTCGAGACACTGGCCGAGGAGGTGGAGTTGCAGCCATTTTTAACTCAAGCCTAATAATCAACCCACGACCTAAACTTAATTATAACTCATTCGAAAGCCTCGTTCTTAGTCTTTCACACCCAACCTGGAAAACTTTACAGCCAATTCTATTTGTTATAGTGTACCGCCCTCCTGGCCCGTACTCTGAATTTTTATCCGAATTTTCAGAGTTTTTATCAAACTTAGTCCTTAGTACAGATAAAGTAATTATAGTAGGTGACTTTAATATCCATGTGGATGTCGATATTGATAGTCTTAGCACTGCGTTTATCTCATTATTAGACTCAATTGGCTTCTCTCAGAGTGTAAATAAACCTACACACTGTCTTAACCACACCCTCGACCTTGTTCTGACTTATGGCATTGAAATTGAACATTTAATAGTTTTTCCACAAAATCCTATTTTATCAGACCATTACTTAATAACTTTTGAATTCCTATTAATAGACTACACGCCATTAGACAAAAACATCTTTACTAGATGTCTTTCTGATAGTGCTGTAGCTAAATTCAAACAAGCGATCCCACTAGTACTAAATTCAGTGCCATGTCCCAATACTACAAAGGAGTCTTATGCTAACTTTAGTTCCTCTGAAACTGATAATCTTGTTGATAGTACCGCAGGCTCCCTGCGAACAACACTCGACTCTATCGCCCCTTTAAAAAGGAAGATAATAAAACATAAGAAGCTAGCTCCATGGTATAACTTCCAAACCTGTAAATTAAAGCAAACATCGCGAAATTTTGAAAGGATTTGGCGTTCCACCAAACTGGAAGAATCTCGTTTAGTCTGGCAAGATAGTCTTAAAACATATAGGAAGGCCCTCTGTAATGCCAGAGCTGCCTATTACTCATCATTAATAGAGGAGAATAAAAACAGCCCTTGGTTCCTTTTCAGCACTTTGGCCAGGCTGACAAAGAGTCATAACTCTATTGATCCATGTATTCCTATAGCTCTCAGTAGTAATGACTTTATGAGCTTCTTTAATGACAAAATTCTAACTATTAGAGACAAAATTCATCACCTCCTGCCCTCAACAGGCACTGATTCACCCTCCAATTCAGGAACCTTAGAAACAGCTGCTAAACCCGATATATATTTAGACTGTTTCTCTCCAATCGACCTTTGTGAATTAATTTCAATGATTTCGTCCTCTAAACCATCATCCTGTCTCTTTGACCCCGTCCCAACTAGGCTGCTTAAGGAAGTCTTACCCTTAGTTAGCACTTCTTTACGAGATATGATCAATCTGTCTCTGGTAACAGGCTATGTACCACAGTCCTTTAAAGTAGCTGTAATTAAACCTCTTCTTAAGAAGCCTACACTGGATTCAGCCGTTTTAGCCAACTATAGACCTATATCTAACCTTCCCTTTCTCTCTAAGATCCTCGAGAAAGCAGTTGCCAATCAGTTATGTGACTTTCTACATAATAGTTTATTTGAGGATTTTCAGTCAGGTTTTAGAGCGCATCATAGCACAGAGACAGCATTGGTGAAAGTTACGAATGACCTCCTAACTGCATCGGACAAAGGACTGCTTTTTTTCACCTACGTAATATAGCAAAAATCAAGCACATCCTGCCTCAAAAAGATGCAGAAAAACTAGTCCATGCATTTGTTACTTCTAGGTTGGATTATTGTAATTCTTTATTGTCAGGTTGCCCTAACAAGACCCTAAAGACTCTCCAGCTGGTCCAGAATGCAGCTGCACGTGTACTAACAAAAACTAGGAAAAGAGATCATATTTCTCCTATTTTAGCTTCGCTACATTGGCTTCCGGTAAAATCCAGAATAGAATTTAAAATACTTCTCCTTACTTATAAAGCTCTTAATGGTCAGGCGCCACTATATCTTAAAGAGCTCATAGTACCTTATTATCCCACTAGAGCACTGCGCTCCCAAAATGCAGGCTTACTTGTGGTTCCTAGAATAACTAAAAGTAGAATGGGAGGCAGAGCCTTCAGCTATCAGGCTCCTCTCCTGTGGAACCATCTTCCAGATTCAGTCCGGGGGGCAGACACCCTCTCTACGTTTAAGGGTAGGCTTAAAACTTTCCTTTTTGAAAAAGCTTATAGTTAGGGCTGGCCAGGCTCGCCTTGGACCGGCCCCTAGTTATGCTGCTATAGGACTAGAGTGCCGGGGGACTTCCCATGATGCACTGAGCTCCTCTCTCCTCTCTCCTCCTCCTCCTCTCCATTTCAATGCTTTCATGTACCATTAATGCATGTTACTAACTTGACTTCTTCCCCGGAGTCTCTGTGCTCTCTCGTCTCACAGGAAGATCCAGTGCCTGAACAGTGGGCCATGGCTGTGGGGACTGTGGCGTGGTCCTGTGGATGTCCTGCTTCCATTTCTGCTACTGATATTATTGCTATTACTATTATAAAGTCATAGCTCTACTTACATTACTGTTGTTATGGTTATTGTTGTTGTTGTTGTTGTTGTTGTTGTTATTATATTTCTCTGTGCCTCTCCCCACCCCACCCCCCCCTCTCCCCTTCCCCCGTCCCCCTCCCTCCTTCTTTCGCTGTAAACCCAACCGGTCAAGGCAGATGGCCGCCCACCTAGAGCCCGGTTCTGCTTGAGGTTTCTTCCTGTTAAAGGGAAATTTTTCCTTGCCACTGTCGCCAAGTGCTTGCTCATGGGGGGAATTGTTGGGTCTCTCCACCCCTCCTCTCATTGGTCTTTCCATTTATTTATACGTCACATTCATTGGTTCCCACATTCAACTCCCATCTATGACGTGGCACGCAATCATTGGATCACACGGAGGCGGGACTTACGGAAAATACTGTGCTCTCATTGGACAAAAGGGAGGGGATTCCTGTGATGATGTGGCGCATTCTGATTGGGACCTGTCAAAGTTTTATGAGAAGTGGTGTGTATATCTCTCTTAAGGGAATTTTTTTTTTTTTATGTATTAGGGAAATAAGTTTTAGATGAAGTGTGGGCTACTATTTTTCAAACCATGTTCTTCATTTAACACATACTAGAAAGTGAACTTTACTCTGGAGAGCATTAGTGTTTCAAATGTATAGTCTTTCGGTACACAGGTATGCATATACAGTATGTATTAAGTTCTCTGTCGGAAAGACCATTTAATGAATACAAGGGGATGCAAGTTCAACAGGAGATGCCAGATAAACATATTATACATCATCTGCATTAAACTACCACTTTTGATATACAAAGGTATATTTCAAAGTAATTTCAGGTCATCATGTGGCACCCAAGAATCTCTCCATCTCATGTGGCTACTAGAAAGAATAGATGGAAAATAGAGAAATTTCTAATATTCGGAAATTATGTTGCTCTGCACGGTAACAAAATCACAGAATTACAAAGGCAAAAATTACATTACCAGACCTCCCCAGTAATTCTAATCCCATACGGATTGAGCTATACTTGAATCCAGCATCCTCTCAAAGAGCTACCCATCATGGAAAAGTTAGGCATGGAGATTTGTGATGTTGCATCTATGATGAAGCTACATACATGTCATTATGGGCATGGCACTCATTTAACCTTCACCTCCCCTTTTCCCCGAAACACAACCAATAACCAAAATGAATAAAAATGAAAAAGTGAATGAAAATGAATCAGAAAAATAACCATAATCAATTATAATATCTATTATAACAAATGTAACATAACATCTTAAATTGTATATGTTATGGTAAATGTGGGAAAAATGGTGATTATAGAAAAGTCACAGTAAATCTGCACATTTACTTCATGGTGAATGTGTATATTAAATGGTTATTGTGCAATATCCCTAAAAAGATGAGAAATGACAGTGGAAGTTCTTATAAGATCTGCATACTGCCTGCCATGAACAGAATATCTAATGTAGAATTGTGTTGCGTGCCAAAGAATTAGGGTTAGCCCTTAAATTCCCTTCTAGATTCCTGCTGTACAGAGAGTAGTTTTCATCACTGATGCTGTTGTAAATAAAAGGCGGCAAACTAAACTTGCTGATCACAGTAATGCCAGTAATTACCGATATAGATTTGCTCAGAATAGTATACCTATTATTAGTTTGATTCTTCAAAAAGACCCTATTTCATACTATATGTTATAATCTATAATCTATACTATGAATTCAAACATGAAGATTTATATCAGTTTAAAACATTGATAAGCTATTTCACAAAACAAAATGAAAATGTTGATCAAACTGTCTTGTTTGATCAACCTCCGCAGCTGCAGTAAGTGTTTTCTACCCAGATTTACCATCACACTGGGAAATTCCACACACATTTCCCATCTGGTTCAAGAATGCGCACCTTAACCAATTTACACATTAACCGCGGAGTCTGCGAATGTACCAGTTTCCCTGGAAATGTGTAAAATCACTGTTTTCCCACATTTACTGTAACATATATACTGTATACATAAAACATAAAACCCTCTTGGTCTGATGCTAAACAAAAGTGTGCAGTATTTAACTGAAAACAACAACCACAAAAACAAATTTAATTTTTAAAATTATTATTATTATAAAATAATTAAAAAAAATACATTTCAAGTCCTTCATGACACAATTTTGGAATAAGGGAAGCTGTTTATATTCTTATGGAATTCACAGTCTGAAAATGAGAGTCAGTCCATTTCAGTTAAGCAGATAAAGAGGAAGTAGTAAAATTAGTAAAACATTTGTTTCGAATGAGTAATTAATATCATGAACATGGGAATTAAAACACCGTGGTAACATGAATGTAGAGTGGTTCTTAGTTTCCGTGATGCTATTTAGATACTGGGTGTGTGTGCACGCATGGGCACCTGCCTGCCTGTATCATGTGTATCCTTGTATACTCTTAAATTTATTATGAGACAATCAATCCAAAATGTTAGAGCTCTATATTGGTCATATTACATTTTCTCTATCAGTTGTGCAAGTTGTATTGCTGTGGTGGCGCACTACTGTTGAATGAATGCAGAGGAAATAAATATTTAAAGCGACAGGCAGCGATGGGAACTCAAAATGTCAAAAAAGCGAATCAATTCAAAACTGACTACACAGAGTTGTACCCAATTAATGTTATTGAATGAATGACTGAATATTTCACAACAATCTACACAACATGAAATCAGTACTGTCGTGTAGGAGTTATTGAGATTGTAATAAACTTGAATTTTATTTCACTGTGGTATAGACATGGGGAGTGAGGTACTACTGTGATTTTCCACCATTGTAGCTGCCCAGTCCAGATCAAACTATCAGTAATTACAGCCAAACTGTATTGGGTAGGTTCATAATCTTTGACTCGGATCGATTATTTCAGTCTTTTAGTGTTGCGTGCAATAAAGGTTAATGTTTTGACTTAATTTTTGAGAAAATGTGTTTCATATCATAATGTTTATAAGGTTACCGATATATCATTAAAGAAGGAATGTTGCAGTATCTATTTGAATCCATCACATTAGAATCTCTCTCTCTAATGTATCCTCTCTGAGCCAGTGTACGCACTTGAAAATGTGATAATAGTAGGGATTTTTGGAAAGACTTATGTTGGGACTTGATTAGTCACAGGTTTGGTCATTAGCAATAATTAATAATTATCCAATATAATTACTAATTATTAAAAGCAATACAATTATTAATATGAATTATAAATAACAGGGCACTACCTGGAAACCGGGACCAATAACCAAACAATAAAAGTAGTCTCATAAAGAAGGTTCACTGAAGAGTGCTAATATCTGGGGATATCAGCATCCACAAGTGAACAATGAAGATTTGAGTCCGAGCGCTGACTCTCTCAATCAGCCACCTTTCACAATATATAAACACAATAATGACAAAAGACTTCTCTTTAAAAATATAACAGTGTTTATTAAACAATAGCAAAGTTAACAAAGTAAGCTGATGCTTTGATCAATAAATCACCATCCCAAAATCTAATTCTACGTAAGTAATAACAACAGCAGCTATGTACACTGAAAACACTTGCAAGCAGGAGTGTGCATGTGTGTGTGAGTGAGTATGGGAGTGTAGATGGGTATATGTGTCTCTGTGTTTGTGTGTGTGTGTGTGTGTGTTTGTGGTTTTTTCTGGGCAAGATGGCGGACGTGATCTCATCAGATGACGTCAAGTGATCTCAAGGATGGCGGACGTGAACTTGGGAGATGAAGTCATGCGAGAATCAA